>CM065385.1:14385000-14502500 GCA_033060915.1 Euryodendron excelsum
CGGCTGTAACGCAACATCTTGCCATAAGTTTGCGCCGGGTTTGGACAAATGTTTTATGACCATACTTAGTAAATACAGGAGGACAAAAGAATAATACATATATGTACGAGTTTATATAATTTTTTTTAAAGATATGATAATATAATTTTTCATATAAAAATATGAAAATATTAAAAATATAAATTTCTTATTATCCGAATATTTTTGTCTCACATATATTATTGTTTTAAATATTATTTGAATATTTTTGTCTCACATAAATTTTATTTTCTTATTTTATTATTTCAATACTTGATATAAGAATGTATTAATTTATTAATTTTAATTTTAATTTAATATTTGGAGTATAAAGAAGTTATAGAAAAAAAAGTTTAATAATTTAAATATTTAAAGTATTAGAAAAATATTACATATTTCAAGTACTATTATAATTATATATTAAGTATATAATTAATAATATGCCATAGTTATATTAAATTATATCTAATTTTTAATCAAATTTTTTTAAAAGTATAATACGTAAAATGTTTAATACATGAAAAAAATATTTTTAATTAGGTTTCAAATATGAACGAAAAATGAAAATTTTTTTTATTTATGCGTACGTATAAATATTATACGTTAATAGTATAAGTATTTACTAACTAGACCTGTTACTACACAGTTGTGCACAACAATCGCAGGTAGCTGAGCTGAGTGAGAAAGGTTCTCGGCTTCACTCACCTAATTTCTCTCTTTGTTTTGGAAAAATAGAACTATGTTATGAATTTTTTAATTATGTAATATTACCCTATTACTAATTCAAATGAAATACTTCTTAGTCACTGTTATCATCGGCCAATTCAATTGAAAAAAACGTTAGGTCTCATTTGGTATATCTTTTTTTTAGGTTTTTAGCTTCTTTTTTTTTTTAAAGAGTTGAACACCCTTCAAAAAGAAATTGGTTTGTAAAGAAGAATTCACTAAGAAAAAAACTCTTTAAAAAATTCAAAACCTTATAATCTAACTTCCAAAATTTTTAAAGATAAATAGTTAGACGAGTTCCAATTTGCATTGGTTTCTGCCACGCTAGCCACCTCTCCGTTTTTATTATTTGATTTTATATTTTTTACCATATATATCACACGAAGCGTCAATGAATAAAATATAGTATTATATAACAACAGTTGAACAGTGACGTTGGATTTGGTTGTAATTACTTTACTTCTAGTCATACTAATTAAGAGAATGTTTGCACACAACTTATTTTGCTAGCTTATAGTTTATAACTTATTTTTAAAATTGTTTCGTCCACCCTAAAAAAATTCACTTAAATAAACTACTTAAAAAAATTGTTTACTAAACTTTTACTTTAAAAAATGCACTTGAAGGGTTACACAATTTTATAAAAAATCATTTAAAAAAAATTATTTTTAAAAATAACTTATAAATTATGAATTATGACTTTAAAGCTTCATGACCAAACACCACCTTATTCTATTGTAAGGTAATATGGATTGTTGTATAACATTTGTTTGCTTATAAAATGGAAAATAGCAACACCAAACCAACAACCAATTATGTATGTTGCCTTTAATTCAGTATACTTCTTTTGTTAATATTTGTAATTGTCTTCTTTTTTTTTATTTGACGCAAGCCCAACTAATATATTACCCATTAATAGAGGATCAAGAGAGGAAGAAGGAATTATAGGAACTGAATTTAGATTCTCTCCCTTTCTTGTACGGAAAATGGAGAGATCCATTTGAAGTATACACCACATTGAAAAAAGAACGGCCACAATTTTTTTGTCATAAAAAAGTGTAGTTGAAAAACCATGCTTTTAAAAGGTGTAAAAATAGTGATTGCATACACGCTTTTCATTTAAAGGTGTAATTTAAAAGTGTGGTTAGCCTAATGGATCTAGGTTCTAAGAGTTTGTAGAAGTGTTTTAACACAATTTTCTTTAAATGAGATATTTTACAAGCTTATCTCATTTTTATTTTTAAAAACATTTATATGAAGCATTTTTTTTTTTTTTGTTTGAGTTCTTTTCAAGAATATAAAATTCAAGAATACAATATTTTTCTAAACAATAATCAACATGGCCTTTAAAAGTGATGGATCGTTTTTTTTAGCAAAATTTTTTTATGATACTGAATAATCAAATGTTCTCGTTTTGATCAATATTTTTAGCAGTACTTTCACTAGTTTTTTTCTTCTTTACTAGCTTTTAGTTTTGATTTTTGCAAAAAAAAAAAAAACTAAAAGCCCGATAACAACTAGAAAATGGAATTTAAGTTAGCTTTAGTTTATATAAAAGACCAGAAACTTAAACTAAAAGTCTATAAAGGAAAAGGTTAAATTTGACTAAAAAAAAGCTAGTAAAAAAGAAATTTTTTAAACAGCTCTAAATTTTGTCGTAGAAATGTACAACTTCTAAAGCACAGTAAATTTTTAAAAAATACATGTTTGTGTGTGTTTATATATATAACATATAAATAGGAACAGTTAGTTACGATATGTTTCCCGACTTATAGAATCAAGCCGGACTCTGTGGTGACGGACAAATGCAGAACAGGTGGTGCACCATTCTCTCCCTGTGAAGCGATAGATTGCCACCAACCCACAATGGGTTGCAAGTATTTACAAGAGGATTGACATATGCCATGTGCACGTCCCTAGCCTTCTGGTATATTTTATTATAATTTTTAAATTCATTTATTCGCAATTCTATGTTTGTTGTATTTGGTGTTGTTTACCTTTATTTTGAGGTGACTTCTGTTATTGGCTCAGCTTATTTAAGAACAAAAATATTTTCTATTTCTTCTTTCCCCACCCTTGCCTGAAATTCAGCTTTAGTGGGCTTTATAGTTAATACAATACCGAATGACAAAAGAACGGTACGTAATATGTATAAGTTTAATATGATTTGTTTTATTAAAAATATGGTAATAAAATTCGGCATAAACATAAAAGAACGTAAAAAATACGAATATATAATTATCCCGGTATTATATGAACATTAATTAAAAAGTCAGAACAAAAAATACGATAATATATATAAGTAATTTTTTTTATATATGTTAGAATATAGTATTTTTGTGTCATATATATATTTTTTAAAATATATTATTAGCAAACAGTTAAATTACTAAAAAATAGTATATAGTATTTTTGTTTCATATATATTATTTTTTAAAACATATTACTAACAAACAGTTAAATTAAAGTGGTAGATAAATAACTTTTAGTATTTCAATACTTGATATAAAAATGGGTTAATTTATTAATTTTAATATGTAATTTAATATATCGAGTATTGATGAGAAGGTATATAAAAATAAGTTTAATGATTTAAATATATCTAATATTAGAAAAATATCCCAAAAATATATGACAAGGTACTAGTAAAAATACACATCATGAGTTATACAAGTTTTTTCTATGAGGTATAAAGTCGAATAAGTTTAACGGTCAATAATTTTACTATTAAATTAATAATATGCTAAAATCATTTTAAATTATATCTAATTTTTAATCGAGAAGTTTTTCAAAAGTATAATACGTGTACTATACGGTCCAACTAAAAATAAAAAAACGTGTATTTTCATTAGGTCTGAGATCTGGACGAAAACGAAAATTTTTTTTGTTTATACGTACATATGTGTATTTTACATGAATAGTACGAATATTTACTAACTATGGTGGGCTTTCCCCGAGGTGACACCAGCAAATAACATGGGTTTTTGTATTGTATGTAAATAGAGAAAAATATAAGGAAGAAGTAGAAAAAAAAAATCTCGGCTTTATTGAATCAATATAAGTGGATGGTGGTTAGTATCATAGTTACCAAAATAGAAAGCGGAAGCGGGAAATGTTAAGAAAAACTGAAGTAGGAAACCCGATCAAAAAATATAGGGGAAAACGGGAAACGAAAAATGATTGAGAAACTTAATAGGAACTTTTTCGAAACTCAAATGAGACTTTTAAGAAACTTAGTGGAGACCTTTGGGAAACTTAGTAAAAATTTATGCAAATAATTTCATAGATACATAGTTAGAACTTAAGGGAAAAAAATATATAAAAATTAATATTTTAAGTTTTCGAAACGTTTTACAAGAATTTTTCTTAAGTTTTTCAAGAGTTTCCGTTAAGTATCCCAAGATTTTCTTAAGAGTTTCCCAAACGGCTTTCTGGAGTTTCTGAAATATTTTCTCAAATTTTTAAAACAAGTTTCGTACCCATCCTGGAAAAGCGTTTCCGCCTCCAAAACTAGTTTTCGCGCAACTATGGTTGGTATTTTCCCTATCTTACTATAGATAAAGTAAAATCTTGCCTCGAAACGGTGAAGTTTCGAACAAGTATATCTAAGCCAAGAGGGAAAGAGGCACCCATGTCGAATGGCATGACCTGGGAGCACCCATCACTGGTGGAATAGAGGTATCGGGTGGATTATTGGTTAAAGGCATAAGATCATTGAGGTGAAAGAACTATGAGTCACTGAAGGTGAGGTCTGTTGACCCAAGGGGTGATCTCCATAATCGATAGTTGATTTTGATGATAACAAAACTTAATTATTATAACCTAATGTGTTTAACTTAAGTGTGCAGCTAGCATGATAAAAGCTATTAGGAGTTATGGATAATTATGAACTATGAAGTACCATAAACAATCTTGCTAGCATCTTATAAGAGTGCCAACACCATAAAGGGTAGATGAGCAGTTTGTGAGAGATTAAGCCAATTCTATTAGTACTAGAGTTTCAATAAGATTGATGACACTTGCAGAGGAAGAAATAAGATTTGGATATGGAAATGGTTGAAGACCTTCGATCCTCATGTCTATATATTCCACTAAAGAAGTATGCAGCTTGAACATGCCATCCCTGTAAGCATTGTGAAGGAAGCTCAAACGAGAAGAATGTCAAGATTGATGACAGTACAGAAGATTGGTAACACTTGATAATCTGTCAAAGCCAATGCGAGCAAGAGTACTGACTTCAAATGGGTTGATGAACCAAGGTTCACCAAAATGTTAAAAATATCTAAGATGCTTGGAAAGTTATTAAGAAGATCGGTAAAGCCCAAACATGTTCACACCATCGAAGATTGATTGAAAAAAAGGGATTGGTTAAGGTCTGTGAAAGCAATAACAACTGCAGCAGAGAACCAGATTGCTGACACCACCAAGATTGCTGACAATCTTAATAAAAGGCAAATGACAAAAGAAACAGGGAGACAAATTAACAGCACAAGTTAAAGATTGCTGACAATCATGTGGAAGAACAAACTATAAAAGAAGTAGATATAAAGATTGGAAGCACGAAGTGGAGTTCATTAACAACATCGTTAAAGAACAATGTCAAATGCAGTGGCAAGGCGAGATTGGTGACACCAGAAAAACGACTGCTGACAATCGTGGTAAACAATTACATCAAAAGAAATTGGGAGCCAAATTGGCAGCACCAGTAGAAGATTGCTGACAATCTCGATAGGCAACAGGAATTCAAAATTTTGCTCCAACGGTCAGATTTTTCAAAATTGTCTTAGCTGTTCACACATTTAATGCACATCCAATGACTCTAACGGTTATTTCTTGTGAGAGACTATAAATATATGACTTCAAACTCATTTATGAGTAAGAGACAAGGATCTTAAAGTGCAAAAATCCAAAAACCCTAAATCTTCCTCATTACTCCACAACTGTCATTACCTGAGATAAATTATTGAGTTGTAACTTACATTATCTTTACTTCTAAGAGTGACACTGATTAATTGTAACCTCATTACCTCTGAAAAGATTGTTGTTAACCTTGAGAGCTTGAATGTAGCCTTAATAACAATCTTGTAAAATCGAGAGCTTGGTTTGAAGCTTCTCGGCTATAGGGATTGTAAGGATTTGGTGTAAATCCTTGGATGTACTAGTGAGTTGGGCACTTGAAGAAACTAGCAGCTGTATAAAGAGAAGATTACATAGTGGAACACTCTCGAGAGGATCGAGGAAGAGAGGACGTAGGTAAGGATTTAGCCGAATCTCTGTAAATCTCTTGTTCTCTGCTTACTACTAATTGCGTGTGCGTGTGTGTTAACTGCTGAATGATTGTGCATGTTATCTTTACTTGTCAGCAATCTTAGTTCGTATTTGCATCGCTTATTGTTTGTCAATATGTAAATAAGGATTGATTTTGATTCATCGAAAAATCCTACAATATTTTAAAGGTCCCAATTCACCTGCTCCCCCACCCCCCCTGGGACTATCTTTGACCCAACAATTGATATCAGAGCCTGGTGCTCACATATAAAGGTTTTACATCCTTGAGTAAGATCCATGGCTAACATAGCTGGAACATCCTTAGTAGAAGGTCAGTCCATAAATAGACCTTCCTTGTTTAATGGCACGAACTATAATTACCGGAAAAACAGAATGAAAATTTATATTCAATTTGTGGATTATGAATTGTGGCGAGTCATTATGAATGGACCTAAAATTCCCACTAAAAGAATTGAATATGGTAAAGTGGCCAAACCTGAAGGCGAGTGGAATGTTGATGACTTTAGAATTATGTAAACTAATGCAAAGGCTATGAATGTATTTTATTGTGCACTTGATATCATTGAATTTAATAGAATTTCACCCTATGACACTGCTAAAGAGATTTGGGACATGTTAGAGGTTACTCATAAAGGAACAAATCAGGTAAAAGAATCTAAAATTAATCTTCTTGTGCACAACTATGAGATGTTTAAGATGAAATCTGAGGAATCGATTACCAAAATGTTTATCAGATTTCCTGATATTATAAGTGGATTGAAATCCCTTGGAAAGATTTATTCTAACAGTGAACAGGTAAGGAAGATACTCAGATCCCTGCCCAAGAGTTAGGAAGCTAAAGTGACAGAATAGAGGAGGCTAAGAATCTGAATACCTTACCTCTAGGAGAACTGCTGGGGTTACTTATGACCTATGAGTTAACTCAAAGACAAAACACACTAGATGGTGATAAGAAGAAGAAGAAAATAGTTGCCTTCAAATCTGCCTCGAATGAACCATACAGTGATGAAGAAAAGGATGAGGATTTAGCTCTCATTACCAAAAAGTTTAAGAGGTTCATGAGAAAGAGATGGAGGAAAGGAAAAAAGTTTGAAGCTAAAGGAGATTCAAGCAAATGAGACTCTACCATAATCTGTTTTGAATGTGAGAAACCAGGACATATCAAGTCTGAATGTCCTCAGCTCAAGAAGAGAAGAAAAAGAAGCAAGGAAGTGCAGCAATGGCAGCAACCCTGAGTGGCAGTGAAGAATCAAGCTTAAATGATGATTATGAAGAGGAAGCAAACCTCTGTTTGATGGCACAAGAAGAAAATGAAAATGAGGTTTGCTTAAGATCTCATCTGCAGAAGGAAGTATGATATTTAGACAGTGGTTGTTCAAGGCACATGACAATGGATGAAAATTATTTCTCTTCTCTTACAAAACTGTTTAGAAGCACGATAGGATCTTTACTATACTTAACTACAAGTAGACCTAACATCATGTTTAGTGTGTGTATGTGTGCTAGATTTCAAGCTAATCCTAAGGAGTCACACCTCACAGCTATAAAATGAATTTTTAGATACCTAAAATAGATTTGTAATTTTGGTATATGGTACGCATGCGGTACATCATTTGAACTTGTTGGATATACTAATGCGGATTATGCTAGAAGTAGAATTGATCGAAAACGCACTAGTGGTGCATGTCAATTTCTTGGAAACATGATTGTGTCATGATCTAGCAAGAAACAGAATTCTGTAGCCCTCTTAACTGTAGAAGCTAAGTAAATAGTTGCTGGTAGCTGCTGTGTTCAGATTTTGTGTGTTGACTTAAAGTTGACCCTTGTTGACTTAAGGTTAATTCCCATGTTAATTTTGATGATAACTAAATTTTATGTTAATTTACTAATGAATCTACTTAGTGTGCAGATTAACAAAGTTCATAACTTAGACTTAAAAGTTGAATTGTAAGTCTAATACATGTCAAGATGGATGCACAACAAGTTCAAGATCAAACAATGAATTCAAAGAGTTATACAATGAACCAAACAGAGGATTGATGCCCATCTTTACTTCAAAAAAATGTTCTACATTCGAAGAAATTGAAGGTGTTTAAATAAAGCTTCTATCAAGTATGCATAGATTCAATGAAGATTGATTTGCACTAGACTGAAGACTTCATCAGAATATGCAAAGATCAGTTGAGGAGGTGCAGTGCTCAGTTGAAGATGAATTGTTTGTTGAAGAGTTTGAAAAAGCTCAAGAGATGACTTCATCAGGAATGCAAAGATCAATTCATGATTGAAGTTGTTGAGAAAGAAGGCTCACAATGATTGTTTGATCTCTACCTAGATTGAAGTGAAGAAATCTTCTACAATGTAAAGAATCAATGAAGACTAGATGTATGAAGAGATTTCATCAAGCCTGCAAAAGTCTCATTGAAATGATTATAAAAAAGAAAGAAGAACTGCTATAAAAGAGAGAAAATCAGAAATCAAGTATTGTAAAGCTCTACACAATTGAGGAAGCTTGTCATTGAAAGATAGCGTTCTACAATGAAAGAAGGAAGCTTTTACAGTTTGAGATTCAAGAAGCAAATCAATATCCAATGATTGATTCAACCCAAATTGAATAGAAGTTAACTCTGACAAGTTAAGAAGATTTGATTGATCATCATACCCCAAAGACATACTCCTTGAAGATCTTATACCTATGCTAAGATGATCTGAATCATTGGAAGATAGAATACAAAATTCTGGGCAATGAGGGGACACATGGAAATGAAGTGTCGACTCTTGATCACAAAAGCAAAAAGGCCTGGAGACAAATTGGACAATGAGGGGACTCATGGAAATGAAGTGTCGCCTCTTGATCACAGAAGCAAAAAGGCTTGGAGACAAATTGGACAATGAGGGGACTCATGGAAATGAAGTGTCGCCTCTTGATCACAGAAGCAACAAGGCCTGGAGACAAATTGGACAATGAGGGGACTCATGGAAATGAAGTGTCGCCTCTTGATCACAGAAGCAAAAAGGCCTGGAGACAAATTGGACAATGAGGGGACTCATGGAAATGAAGTGTCGCCTCTTGATCACAGAAGCAAAAAGGCCTGGAGATAAATTGGACAATGAGGAGACTCATGGAAATGAAATGTCATCTCTTGATCACAGAAGCAAAAAGCCTGGAAACCATATAGACAAAGAGTGGACTCATTGAAATAAAGAGTCGCCTCATGGAGACAGACGCTAAGGCTTGAAGATAATATGATCAATGAGCGGACACTTGAAGATGAAGTGTCGCCTCATGACAACCAAAGATGTGAAGACAGAATGAACAAGGAGCCGCCTCATCGATATGAAGAGCGGACTCATGAAGTCAGTGATCAACATCTAGTAAATGTAAAAGCAGAAAGTGTTGACTCCACAGACCTGGAGCCGACTCCTCTGATATAACGGCTATTTTTTTTAACGTTATAACGGATTGGACGTGCATTTATATTACCCAATCACCTCTAACGGATGGAATCAATACAAGGGTATATATATTACCTTCCAGCTACACTTATACAAGGGATTGCAGAAAAAAACAAGAAAAACCTACTGATTTACTGATATACTCTGAATATTCTTCCTGTCTTCTTTAGTGAGCTTTGAATGTAAAATTTACTCTTGCTAGAGAGTTTGTTTGTTACTTGTATGTTCATATACACTTGTAATTGAGAGTTTGAGAGTTCTCTTGTGAAAGCAAAACTCTTGGAAGTTTGAGTGGAGCTTGGACAAAACCACTTGGAGATTGAAGAGCTCGGTGAGGAGTTCTTTATATAGTGAGCTGAGTACTTTGTCAATCAGTAGCCCATCTTGTAATAGGTGATTACATAGTGGAAAAAGACTTCAAGGAGGTCTTGGGGTGATGACGTAGACCACGGTTTATAGTTGAACCTCGGTAAATCTGTGTCTCTCTTCTATTGCTCTGTTTTCTTCATTTCTACTGATAACATTGCATTGCATTGAGATTGGTCACTGTTACATTACTTAGATTAATTTTAATTAATCTTAACTAGCATTAATCTTCGAAAAACCCAATTCACCCACCTCTTGGGTTGCCTTTTGGACCAACACTGTGGATTAAACACTAACTCAAAGACTATGGACTTACCTATGACCATATTCCTATCAGATGTGATAACACTAGTGCAATAAATCTGACAAAGAACCCTATTCAATACTCCAGAACCAAAGACATTGAAAGTAGGCACCATTTTATTAGACATCATACACAAACAGATAGAGTCAATCTGGAGTTTGTCAGCACTAACCATCAGTTGGCTGATATTTTCATCAAACCTCTATATGAAGATTAATTTTGCATGATTCGAAGAGAACTTGGTATGTGTAATTGTCACGACCCATTTTATCTTCTAGATCGGGACAAGGGGTTTAGAAGTTAAAGATACATCATTCACATACATCCAATATAATTATTACATCTGAAGAACATTATTCTTATAGTTGAGATCTATAACTATATTTTATGTACAATCCAAACTAAATATTAAAAAAAATTTCTAATTGAACTGTGTGGTTCATTTCTCATAAACATTTTCTTAGAATCCAGCTGAAGTCTCATTTCTTGAAAATTTGTCCCATAAGATAGGAGTGAGCTGCGAAGCCCAGCAGAAACACCATGATTTTATAAGACACAAGTGTAAAATGTAGTGCAATGAAACAATGCCATGACACGCGTATGTACCCATTTCCTTTTATTTTTACTAGGACCCCGCAAGTATGTCCTGCCTGGGCATCATCAAACCCAGTGGGCCCTCCCTTGAGACTCTTGCTCTTCAAGTTTAGTGGGAGCCCACCCATGATTATCTAGCCCATATCAAGTTAATGAATAATGATTCGTGGTAGCCTCGATACCAGTTGATCAGCAGTCACCCATGAAACAAACTCGAGGTTCTTTCATTTATCCGGTTGTGCCTCCCTTATTTCTCCCTAGAGATGCAACATACATGGAATGCAACTCTTCCAGCTTATGTTATATAATAAAGCAGAATATTAGCATTTAAGCAAAATGTTGAATAAAAGAGAAATGAGCATGTATCTTAAAGAATGCACAGTTTCCTACCCTGCTAGTATGTGTGCAACATATTTGATTCGGTTTCTTCAAATCTTCTCTGTTTATATTACAAGAGTTAGATATCTATTTTTAATATATAATTTTAATAAATAATTTAGACTATTAGTTGTGCGGTGTTAGAAATAGTCAGTATATTGGGTGGTACACATCTTTGGTAGAAACAAAACTGTCCAATTACTCGGAATAGGAGATATTTTGGAATTTTTATCCGGGGTAGCGACTAAGGCTACTCTCCCATATTTATGTCCTTTGTAATTTTAGGGATTTTTTTGGTAAAATTCTAGAATATTTTCATATCTTCCTTATTTTTTGTGAATTTTCATGCCAAACAGAGAAATAAATTCATGATAATTCATAGAGAAGTCCTCAAGGTTTGAAATTTTGAGGGTAGGATAGCTAAATGTTCATATCATGTCCATAAAAATTATGGAGCCTAACTCAGTGGGACGCGCCCACACGCGCCACCAGCCGCGCGTCGGGGACGAAGATAGAGCCTTCTTCTTCCTCCCACCGCGATTGGTTGTGATGAAGCTCGTTTTTCCAGCCAAATCCTGGTCTTCTTGGCCATGCATATGAGCCCCAGGTGTCAGTAAAGTCCTAGGCTTCACACTCATGGTCAGAGCTTGATTAACGGTGGCCGGACGGAGCCTAAAATGGCGGTTGCATGGCGGAACCCTAGCAGTTCAGACCTGCAACTGCCATTTTGGCTGTCTTCCCTCCATTTTCAGATGTCGAGCCCTTTATGGGTTTTGTTCCTGACCCTAAGATGAGTCGACCTCAAGTGGTGCGGTCAGCAAAGGTGGCTGGTGGCCGGAGCCACGCCTATGGATTATTTTTCTGGTGAAAACTCATTCTAGGAGTTGGGTAGGGCATGTATAGAGGCTATGGGTCTCTCTGGAACACCCATGGGTGTCCTTGAGAAACTCCATGGCCTCTGCAACAGCCCCCCCAACCCCCATCTCACTTGCCACCCCCAAAACCAGTGAGAATTATCTCTCTCTCTCTCTCTCTCTCTCTCTTTCTTCAATTTTCTCTATTTTTGGCCATGGTTAGTCTTCTAGTTAGCTGGGTTTGTGATGAGGGAGGTAGAGGGAAGTAGGTTCTCACCTTAGAGTGTCGATGAGAAGCTTGGCCTATAGTTCTCTCTCCTTCCTTTCTCTTTCTCTCGGTTTATGTTGGTTTTTATCGGTTTTCTGGCGAACACCCTAGATACTTGAACCGCCTAGAGAAATAGAAGTATTCTAGTGAGTTACAGAGAGTATCTAAGGCTAGGTTTCATGCCAAGAAGTTGCATGAAATGCAAGGTGGTATATTGACACCATACATCGTGCCTGAGTCGGTGTATTTCTTTAATCTATCTATTATCTATCTTATGATTTGATATATCTAGTGAGATAGTGTTTATCTATAAGCTTGCGTATAAGGAATACCATCCATCTTTGCATGGATGCAATCATAGCAACATTAGTGGAATCTTGGTTTATATTCGAACTTGTGTATCCATGGTTGCTAATGCATGGCTATAGGACTTAGGCTGGTTCAATAATAAAGTTTTGGAATGGTTTACGTAGGGTTTTAAATATTATAGTGAGATATATTTAATAAGAGAGTGAACCAGTTGAGTAAGTGTGTATAACCGATTAAACCGGTGTTTGTCTATAGTGGGCTAGTTTGATTAGATTTTTGGACCGGTGCAAGTTTAGGTTGGTTCATAGGGAATGGTTTAGACCGGTGTGTCTAATAGGTCAACGTTCGATTCTTCGGTCTAGGCAACCGACTAAGGACGGTTTTGTTTTAACGGTAAATTAATGGTGGTGCTCATCCTTCGTGTTTTAATTGGACATAAAAACGAAACACAACAACTCTAACATTTTTAATAGGGATGTAATGCAGTCAAGAAAATTTAGGGTGTTACAGTAATCCTGTTCGATAAATGTTATGTGCTATTATTTATTTCTCTTATATGGATTTCATTCACAATATGAATCATCTTAATTTAAGTGTTGTTTGAGGATGTATAAGTGTCATAAATTTTGGCTAGTGCCATCAATCACTGATGTCATGTTGAAAATTTCATATGATCACTACACATAGGCAGCACCTGTAAAAAGTGCCAGCACTTCTGCATATTTAAAACTGTCTTATCTCTGCTTATAAATACTTAAAGCCATAGATTGCCAACCCACTTCGACATTTTAGTTTTCCCTATTTTGAAGATAATCATTCCCTCTACTTTTCAAATCCTCAAAACCACCTTCCCATACTTTGATCCACATCTCACTCCAACCGAAATTCCTCAAGAAGCATTTGAAGCAGCAGAAATCAAAGGAATGACAGTGGTTTCTCAGGATCCAAGCGCTGAACAAACGGTAACTGTTCCTCTCGCCACTGATCAAGGAACAAAAGGAAAAATCAGAAAAGAAAAGGGAGAATCAAGCAAAATGGGAGAGGTATCGAAGAATCGAAGAAGGGATGACAAAAGAAAGGCCGTGAAAGAAGAAGTATCAGATCCCGATGTTCTGAAAAATGATCCCTATTTTAATCGGGTTCACTAAAAGAAAGGTACGAAACTTCTTTTTGTACCAAAAAAGTTATAAAAGGTAGATTTGTTGATTTTGACTTCTTTGAAGGGATGGGGATTAATTTTAAAGAGAAGTTTATCTATTTGGGATGGTTAAAAATGGCTAGTTTGAAAGAAAAAGTATACCCAGAACTGGTAAGGCATTTTTATGCCAATCTTAAGCCATCCATAAGAAACCCCAACAGATTGACTAGTTTTGTAAAAGGAGTAATGATTAAACTCAGTGGAAAGGTTTTAGAAAACATTTTTGGTCTTCCTAGGGCTGGCATTGAGAATCGACCTAAGAATCTAAGAGAGGTATTCTCTGTGATTTTGGAAAAAGATGTACGAAGCAAGAAAAGAAGGACCATAACCTCTGATGAGTTCTCTTTGGAACTTAAAATAGTTTATCACTTCTTTAATCACTGCCTGGCTCCAAGGAGTGGCAAATTTGATTATATTTCTAAAACTGAGTTGCTTCTACTATGGTGTTATGCTAGTAAGGACAAGAAACCTCATATGACCATCATCCTTTTGGATAAAATGCTAGCAGCCTCAACTCACAAGACCAGTGGCCTACCATATGGTATGGCTCTTACTAGAATTTTCAAACATTTTAGAGTTAAGCTTGTTGGAGAAAATGGAGAAGCTGTAAAGAAAAGACAAGATGGGATAAATGAGTCAACCCTGAAGAGTATGAGGTATGAGAAAAATGCTGAGACAAATCAATGGGCTAGAAAGAAGGATAGTCACCCTACTACTACTTCAACCTCACATGAAAAATCAGAAGAACCTGAGAGCACTGATTTTGAAACCAAGATAGTTGAACTATTGCATCAATTTGATTCCAAACTTGGTAAGTGCCTGACTGTGGTTGAAGACTTGGGGACAAAGGTGGAACACCTATCCAAAGAGGTGATGAACATCAAGCTGAAGATTAAAGAGGCTATTTTGAAAGCCATGGAAGAGGAAAATCCCTCTACCTCTGACAAGGCAACACCTGAATCTGCAGAAAAAGAGTTTGAAGAGAAAGATTCTTAGGAAGGAGATTCTGAAGAAGAAGATTTTGAGGAAAGAAATTCTGAAAATGAAGATGCAGAACCAGAAAAGGAACTAGAAATAGAACAAGGGAAGAAAGCTGCAGTATCAGAACAAGGACCAATAATGGAGCAAGATTCTGAAGAAACAGTTGCTAAGCAACTTGTAGAGAGTGAGACAGACAAGCAAGTGCTAGCACCTGAGCCTTTTGAAGCCACAGACAAGGGAAAAGCTCCTGCTGCAAGTGCTGACCCATCTGCACCTTATCCCTTTTTTTCTCCTCCCTCCAAACCCAGATACAAGCAAAGAGCCCAAGAGCGAGTCCCTTTTCATCCTATCACTAAGGCTTATGGCCTTAGAGACCGACTTGGCAAAATTGTCTCTAATACCCCTAATAACCCTTTTATTATATGACCCTGCGTTGCACTTTAGTTTTTATGTTGAATAGCTAAAAGTCTTAGTTGACTGTTTTTGTTTTATCTATGCTTTGTTCTGGATATTCCTAGAAATGGACTAGTCTGTAAGAACAATTTCTTCATGGTTCAATGCACTTTTTCTATTCTTACTGCTTGAGTGATTCTTGGAGGCTTATTTGATATTTGACTGTTTAATACTTGATTTCTTATTGTTTGACTGCTTGCTGCAAACTTCTTCACCCTTTGCTTACTTGATACTTGGATGATTGCTTCCCTTTAAATAACTTCAATTCTATTTAAACATTTTTTGCTATTGTACCTGTCAAACGTTCTTTTTAACTCTTGACAAAAAGGGAGAGAACTATACTGAGTATTGATTTGACTTGTTAAATCAATATGATTGCTGAATAGAGAAAAATTCTCTATTAAGGGGGAGGATCTCATATTAAGGGGGAAGATAATGGGGGAGGGTCTCATATTAAAGGGGAGGATAATGTCTCTCTATTATCATATCTTTCGTATCTTTAAAGAAGGTTTTGTCATCATCAAAAAGGGAGAGATTGTTGACCCATGGGGTGATCTCCATGGCTAATAGTTGATTTTGATGATAACAAAAACAATTCATTATAATCTAATGTGTTTAACTTAAGTGTGTAGCTAGCATAATAAAAGCTGTTAGGAGTTATAGATAATCATGAATTGTGGAGTACCACAAACAATTTTGTCAGCACCTTAGAAGAGTGCCAACACCATAAAGGGCAGATGAGCAGTTTGTGAGAGATAAAGCCAATTATGTTAGTACCAAAGTTTCAATAAGATTGATGACACTTGCAGAGGAAGAAATAAGATTTGGATATGGAAATGGAAATGGTTGAAGACCTTCGATCCTCACGTCTATATATTCTACTAAAGAAGTATACAGCTTGAATATGCCATCCCTGTAAGCATTGTGAAGGAAGCTCAAACGAGAAGAATGGCAAGATTGATGATAGTACAGAAGATTAGTAACACCTGATAATCTGTCAAAGCCAGCGCGAGCAAGAGTGTTGACTTCAAATGGGTTGATGAACCAAGGTTCACCAAAATGTTAAAAATATCTAAGATGCTTGGAAAGCTATGAAGAAGATTGATAGAGCCCAGACATGTTCAGACCTTCGAAGACTGATTGACAAAGGGGATAGGTTAAGGTTTGTGAAAGCAATGTCGCGCCCTAATTTTTTGCACCCGAAAAGGACAAGTGAGAAAAACATAGTACTCTCTCGTTATAACTCATTCTCCTAGAAGGATGGGTGCGACTAGGTTTGAATTGAAAATTGATTTGAATAACGGCTTTTGGAAAACATTTGGAGTCGCCACCTAACTTGATTAAGGTGAGTTAGGTCACCTAAAAACTAAGCACAATCCGAAGATTACACTTAGGGTTCTTGAAAAAGGTTTTGAAAAACTTCCTAAAGAGAGGGTTTTTAAGAAAATAGGTTGTTTGGCAACCTTTGGAAAAATTTAAGCCCTTTTTGAAAATAACTCTATTTGGTCCTTAAAAACAGTAATCTAGGTTTGGAAGTTGGTTACGTGTAGGGAAGACGCACTAAGCTATCACCCTATCCCGCCCTTGCGGTAACTACATGTTTATTCACCCTAGGTTCACTCATTAGAGTCTTTGATTAATAAATGTACAAAACTATCCACTTTAGAAAAGAATTTTGAAAAAAAAAGTTCGACATAATGCATGATATGCAAGTGCAAGAATAAGACTTTGATTTTGAAAATAGATTTGAAAAGACTTGACTTGATTTTTGAAAATAGATGTGAAAAGAATTTGATTTGATTCGAAATAGATTTGAAAAGATAGATTTGATTTTGAAAAGAAAGTTTTAGACATTGAAATCGAAGATTTGAAAATCGACTTAGAAATTAGAAACTTGAAATAGATCATGGGATTGGAAGTTTGAAAAAGGTTATGGAATTGGAAACTTAAGAAGAGTTATGATCGTACCCATGAGGGTTGCCTACGTATCCCATTTTGCGAATCAGGTTAGTCATAGTTCGGACAAGAGTCTAATAGAAAATAGAAGGTTTGATTTGAAAAAGAGTTTGATTTGGAACTTGGAATAGAAGATTTGAAATCAGGATTGAACTTAGACCTATATTGAACTTGAAAGAGAATTTGACCCTTGAAAGAGAACTTGGACTAGATTTGGAAAGATAGAGTTTGGGAAGGACTTGGAATTAAGAAAGATTTGATTAGAAAGTTTAATTTAGAAAATATTGAGAGTTGGAGTCTAGGAAAGATTAAATTTAAAAAATCTTGAAATTAAGAAGGTTTCAAAATAGGAAAGTTTCGTTTTAAGAAAGTTTCATTTTAGGAAAGTTCGAATTAGGAAAGTTTCAAATTAAGAAAGTTTCAAATTAAGAAAGTTTCAACTAAGAAAAGTTTCGAATTAGGGAAGTTTGAAATAGGAATGGTTTTGAAATTGGAAAGGTTTTTGAATTTAGAAAGTTCCAACTTAAGAAAAAATTGATTTTTGAAAAGATTTGAATTAGGAAAAGTTTAATTTAAGAAAGATTTGGAATTTAGAAAGTTTAGAATTTTGAAAGATTCAAAGCTTGAGTTTTAGAAATACTTGAAGTTAAGAAAGATTTGAGTTGAAGAAATATTTGAAAATTTAGAATTTAGGAAGTTAGGATTTGGAAAGGTATGGAATTAGAAGGGGAAGTTTTAGAAACCCTAGATTTGGAAGTTTATGATTTGATGTGGGAAATAGGTTTTGAAAATTTATGATTTTGATGTAAAAAGGAGGTCTTGGAAATTTAGGTTTTGAAGGAAGATTGAAATCATGTTTTAGGAAAGAAAATTAAGGTTTCTTAATCATTGGCTCTAGGGCTTGACTTGGGCTTCAAGGAGAAGAGATTTTGGAAAGTGAAGCTTTTGGAAAGAAAGACTTTTGGAAGGAGATCTTAGAAAGGAGTTTTTAGAAAGTAAACTTGAAAAGAGAGTTTTTGGAAAGGGATTTTTAGAAAAAGTTTTTTATGAAGGAAACTTAAGGAACGTTTTTAGATAGTGAATTTTGAAGAGAGATTTTGGAAAGGAGTTTGAAAAAAAGTTTTGGAAAATAGACTTTTTGAAGGGAGTTTTTAGAAAGCAATTTTGGAAGGGAGATTGGCGAGAGTTTTTAGAAAGTGTATTGAAAAAGAGATTTTAGAAAAGAGATTTTTGGAAAGTAAGTTTAAAAAGAGATTTGAAAAGGATTTTAATATGGACTTTTGCAAGGCTCTAAAAATATCTCATTTTCCTAAAACAATTCTATCCATAAGAAGATTAGAACTATTCTAGGATTGTGATTTTGAAAACTACAAGGATTTGAAAATATGGACCATATTGGTCATTTTAAATGTAACACTTTCCTAAAACAACCCTAACCATGAAACGGTTAGAATCACCTTAGGATTGTGATTTTGAAAACAAGTTTTGAAGAAGAAGATTTTAACACAAGTTTTGAAAATGATTTTGATGCAAGTTTTGAAAACAAGTTTGAAAATAATTTTTGGAGAGATGTATGATTATGGTATGCACAATACAAGTTGGGGTCGTGAACATACATGGTTAAAGGCTTCACCACATAATCAAGGGTGTCGAACCCACGTGGTCTCCAGTTAGACTAAGAGAAAGCCCCCAACAGGGTGACTTTCAATAGCCAAATCCTACACATGAACTGGGGAGTCCCTTGTTTCAAGCATGCAAGAAAGAGGGGGGGGGGTAGAAGATGGGGGATTAAAATTGAAGAAAACCCAAGCGGGTTAGGAGAGAGAAGAGAGAGGGGAAATTGCGTAAACGTAAATAGGAAGCCTACCTTGTGTCTTCTTTGTTTTGCTTGGTTTTGCTTGCCTGCTTTACTTCTGTCTTCAAAAGCTTGCTTTGGCTCTGTCTTCGAGAGCTTCCAAGTTATAGCACTTCAAGTTTTCAATAGAGGCTTTGGAGGCTAGTATATAAGTGTATATGATTGTATGTATGCAAGGGTTTAGTGTATGGGGGCTAGGGTTTGAAGAACCTAAAGGGAACTAAGGTTTGGAAGGACTTCGAGCTTTGTATATGGAAGAGAAGGGCTTTTGGACTGAGTTTGCAGACCCCTTTCATGCTCGAGGAGGCTTTGTATTTATAGATAAAACATTGACCTGAAACCTGTTGTAGTGGCTCCAGGCAAAATTTCCTTCTAGTGCCAGGCCAAATTTTGGCTTGCAGTGACACCAGCTAGTTAGGAAAGTTTTAAGGTCGGCAAGCAACATATCTTCAGAAGATTTGGGTAGTTGTACTAATGACTACCATATAATTTTTAGCCTGGCTTTACTAAGAGTGACTCCGGAAGGTCTGGGAATGATTTAAGGGGCCAGGAATGGCCCGGGGGGCCGAAAAGGGACATAAACCCTTAGAATAGTGTACTGGGGGTAGTAGACTTGAAAAATGATATCAGGATTTGTTGGAAGGGTTGACCGGGCCATTAGGGGCAAAACGGTTAATCGAGCTGGAAAGTTGCCAGGATGGACTCGGAATGTCCCAGAAAAGATTGGAAGCTTGGAAACATTGGCTAGAATGTTCTAAGAGGTGGCCAGTTTGATACCCAGAGCCGGTGTGGTCAGAAAAGGCAACCGGCCCACCAAGGGCAAAACAGTCATTTTACACCAGGTTTGTCGAAATTGACTCAGAATGATCCAGAAAAGTATCAGAAGGCTGGGGATACTATTAGAAGCATCCCCGGGAGGTTGCCGATTTGATACCTAGAGCCAGTGTGGTTTTTGGGGCTTTCAGATGCTTAGGGGCAAAATGATCATTTAGCTTTAAGTGGGCCTAGGAAGCAACTGGTAGACTAAATTGGAGTTTAGAAGTCGGGTTAAAATCTAAATATGCACGTGATGTGTGAAAGTGAGCCCAGTTGGGCCGGAGATTGCTAAGCGGGCAAAAATGGGGTGCTTACAGCTGCCCCTCTTTTTTTGTCTTCGCTTGTCGAAGACAAAAAATGATAAAGTAAAAGTCTCATGTTGACTGCGAGGCGATCGGAGGGACTTGAAGAATTGGAAGCCAAAGAACAATTACCTCGAGTAAATGGTCGATGCTTGGTATTTCATCTGGTAAAATGATACTCCTATGTGAAGTCCGAGGTTGATGTTTGATACTTCTTGAACTGGCTCTCCGTCTAGCGAAACGCTACTCCTATGGGAAAGTCCAAGGTTGATTTTTGATACTCTTTGAATTGACATTTCGTCTAGCGAAATGTTACTCCTCTAGGGAAGTCCAAGGTTAATTTTTGATACTTTTGGCACTCCGTTTGGCGAAACACTACTCCTTTGGGAAAGTTCGAGGTTGATTTCTGCTACTTCTTGAACCAGCACTCTGTCTGGCAAAACGCTACTCCTCTAGGGAAGTCAAAGGTTGATTTTTGATACTTCTTAAGCTGGCACTTTGTCTATTGAAACGCTACTCGTCTGGGGAAGTTTGAGGTTAATTTCTAATACTTCTTCAACCGGCACTCCGTTTGGCGAAACGCAACTCCTCTGGGGGAGTCTATGGTTGATGTCTTAAAATTCCTACTTCTTGAACCAAACACTCCGTCTAGCGGAACGCTGCTCCTCTGGGGAAGTTCAAGGTTGATGATACTTCTTGAACCAGCACTTCGTCTGGGGAAACATTGTTCCTCTGAAGAAGTCTGAGGTTGATTAGGGAGGTCGAGGGTGGGTCATTGCCCCTTTCTTTGCTTCTTGTTGACTACGGAAATCTGAACTTTCTGAGGTATATGCCAGTGTTGGAGATGTCTGAGGTTACTTGATCGCAGGGTGGCTTTTTAGCTCCATTTTGTACTTTATCTTGTTCCTTGTTTCCTATTTGAGAGAGAGAGAGAAAGACATAGAGTTAGTTTTTGTACAAAAACAGTTGACTTATGCCAAGTCTAAAAATGCACAGGTAAAGGGGTGAATGCATGTTATACTCTTTTTTTCTTTTTTATGAATGCACATGGAATTAGATGCATGACCTATTTTGCATGTCTTATTTATTTATTTATTTTTTATGAATGCACAGGTTTATACAGTAATGGAATTTAATGCATGTTATACTTTTGGATGAATGCACTTACTAGGCTGAAATTGAATGCATGCCATGCTTTTTAATGAATGCATGAATAGATAAAAACTATACAGGAATTTAATGGATGTATAGGTTATACATGTTATGGATGCATTAGTACTACATGTATATAGGCTATTTACAAAGAATGTCTCAAGATTGCCCCAGGGCCCATACTTTTAGGATTCTATTTCCCTTCTAGGATTCTGCCTCATTTGGTTTTGTCCCATTCTCATCAAGGTGTGATAGCATTTGCACCATTCTCTAGGGATCTTGACCTTTTGGTTTACTATCCTATCCCTACTTTCTACAAGGTTGCTGTTCGGGATTTTTCTGATCTTATTCGGTTTTCTCTCTCAGATTTCAAAAATGCCACCGTGACTTGAGCGACAACTCGCATGCCCTTTACAGAGCGATAAATAGCTAGACCCTTAATCCGATAAGACTTCTTTTAGGACCGTAATGCAGGTTGGGTTTACGGGTTGTAAGAAATAAAGGGATATTTAGGCTCAAAGATTTTCTTTTAGTGGGTTGTTTAAACTAAAATCATTTGAGTACACCTTGAAGCACGAGATTGTCCTTGCATTCCTTTCTGGTTCTCCTTTCTCATCATACTTGTCTTGGTATTGTTCAAGCTTATTTGGATTAAGCAATTCTCATTGATCAGAGAAGACTTTAATTTGTACCATAAAGTGGGCTAGGTTAAGGGGTTTATGAATGAAAGGGATATGTAGGCTTAAATTTGATGTTGTTTTCAGTAAGATTTAGATCTACACCAACCTTGGTTTGTCTTCTAGTAGGGTTTGGTCCCCCAATATCCCTCTTTAGCTTTGGCAACACGTCTGGCTCATCTAGATCAAGCAATCCTTTTTCAATCCGAGAGGATTTTAGTAGGGTTGTAATGTAGGCCATAGTTTTCGGGTTTTTACAAGAGAGGGTAAAGACTCAAACCTATTACTTCTACTTGGTGGCTTTATTACCTAGGATCATCTTGGAATTTCCTTCTTACATTTACTATATATTTCTCAGGATGTTATAAGAATGATGCTTTTCTTTTCTTTTAGCCTTTCTATATGCTTTACATGAACATGACTTTTCTTTATGCTTTTTTTCAGGCCTTTTCTCATACATGCCCTCTTTTTTTTTTTTTTTTAAGATGAACATTTCTACAACTTCTTTCTCTCGGATCCTTTCCTTAGCATTTTAATTTAACCCATTGTGGGCGGTGATCCGTAGTTTGGGGTTTTTCTAAAAAGAAAAGTAACAGGCAAAAAGGGTTTGACAATGGCTGCTTTTAACAGTATGGGAAATGAAACGAGGGCTTCTCTTCATTTTGAATAAGATTACTTGATCCATAGAGCCTTCACGTTACTTCAGCTTGATGCTCAATAACATTCTCTTCTAGATCTTCTGCTGCATGTCTGCCCTAGTGTGGGGGGATGGTTTTGGATCGAGGTTGATAAAAAAAACTTTTGCTTTCTGTGAGGCACTAGTGGGTTAAGCAAAGGGAATATTTTTGTGTATGGTAGTAGAATTGAGGGCCTCTAATAATTTTAAATTGAATTACTTTGTCCATAAAACCTTTGTATAAAATTTAGACAATATTTCTAGGGATGATGTGTTTCGGCCAGTGAACCCCTACATATTCTATCAAATTAACTACTCTGTGCTTACCCCAATGTGGGGGATGGTTCTTGGTTTGGAGATATCTGAATAGAAATCACTTACAACTCTAGTGGGTTGAGCAAAGAATAGTGTTTATTTAGGATAAATAGAACAATGGCTTCTCATCATTTTGAAGACTCGGCTGCCCATCGCTTAGCCGGGATATCACGTAAGTGTCGCCTCTTTGATGAACTCTACACATCTTTGTTGAGACTATTTTCTTCCGATCTCTCACTCTCTCTTTGTCTCTCAAAGGTTTTAACCCCCTTTGAGTGAGTTGCCTATGCTATCCCATCTTTCAAGTCGAATCATTACAAAATGGGAAAGAACCCCTAAATGCAACAATCGTCCATAAGAGTATGAGATGAAGGGGATAAACTGGAAACTTTCTCTTTTTCATTTTAAATCATGAATGCATGGCATGTGTGTTTATTTAAATAAGATATACAAGAAGTAGAAAGATAAAAAGGAAACAGATAAATTTTATGAAAACCTCCATTTTCTTGTGGGCCTTTTCGTGAGAACCCTTAATAAGGTTTTAGGACTACGCTAACCTCCTTGGTGCTTCATTCAACGGGTGTATCAATGGAGGGTGAGTTTTGGCATGCATTTGGAAGTTAGAAGATTATGTTGTTGCAATGCACGGGTCTGACAAGACTTCACAAATGGTGAAGTCCTCTTCTGCATGGATGGCGATTGTCTTGGCGTGGCGCGAGGGTAGTTGCATAGAGATAATGTTTTGCAAATGGATGGTTAATTCTTCTTGCTCCTTCATGTAGGTTCAGCTTCTTTTAATAACCGAGCTTATCTTTGCATGAGTTTGAATTAGGCATGATACTAGAAGGATTTTCATGAGTTTGGTTATGCTCTTTGACCTGAAAAAGGAAACAAAAAACAAAATGTGGTCAGCATGTGGAGTTGGAGGTTTTATATGATGTGTCTCCTATGGAGGTCTCTTCTTTGAGGGAATCTAGGCATGATACTGAGTCCATTTTGGAGGCAGGGTTTTGCCCCTTATGCAATACAATACCTCATCGGCATGGGCCGGTTGATATTTCTTTGTTTGGGCAATCCTGCCTCCATGGATTCAAAGAGATTTGGGCCTTTCTCGAGAGATGGTTCTATGCATGCCATGAATCCTTAGGGTTAAAGAACCCTTAAGAGTTTTGGTAGGTTCGATTAACATGAGATTGGATTGCTTCTTTTTCTCTACGGTTGATTAGATGCATGGGAATGAAATGACTTGAGTTTCTTGGAACTCTTGTCTCGGAATGGATATGGGAGCATAAGCATAATAGAAGTGAACGTGTGAGCAGTATGATGACAATAAATGAATGGTTTAGAAAAACCCCCTTCTTGTCTTGCTTTTGCCTTCAGTTCTCTTGGTGCTTGGAGATGAGGAGGGGGAGGATAGAAGACTAAAAACAAAAGAAAAGTTAGTGCCCTGATTTAAAAATTTTTGTGCAATGCATGTCCTAGGGGTGCCCCTGCTTGAGAGGGAGATTAAGCATGATGTATTTGGCTCACTTCTTGGAGATAGAGGGTTTATCCCTATATGCGAGTACCTTACCATTGATCAGGCATCTATATTCATCCCTACATTTGTTAATTCACGAAAAAGGGTATATTGAGCTTCTGGCTTTAAAATACAAGAGAATCAAAGTACACTTTAATAGAGGGAAGAGAGAATATTTTCATTTGGATTTCCACCTATCTAGTTTTACATATAAAATCCTAAACTACTCTTAAGTCTTTGGATTCGGCTTCTTTGTATTTGAGGTTGAGGAGGCCGCTGAGAGACCTTGTTGATTGATTACCCCTTATCTTCTTGGCAATCCTAT
Organism: Euryodendron excelsum; assembly: GCA_033060915.1. Lineage (NCBI taxonomy): Eukaryota > Viridiplantae > Streptophyta > Magnoliopsida > Ericales > Pentaphylacaceae > Euryodendron > Euryodendron excelsum. Next base: position 14,409,785 of record CM065385.1, read on the forward strand.
CTCCTTGAGCATAAAGGGATTGCGGCCCCTCTTTATGGAATGACTTGAAATGTATGCAATGATTCCTTAGGGTTATGTAGGAACCCTTAGGGTTTTGGTAGGTTTAATGCAATAGAGAGTGAACTTGGTGTCACTATCTTTGGGTTGATCATATGCATGTAGATACAGTGACTTGAGTTACTTTGGAACTCTTGTCTTGACATGAAATATTGAATGTATGAACATGGATACATAGAGTAAAGAGAGAGAGATAATGCATTTGTAAAGTAAACATGGATGCATGAGCAGTTATACAGGCATTATAATAATAAGAGTACAATCATTATAACAATATGAATAAACAGGTATAGAGGAAAATGGAAAACCCTTTCCTCCATGGTTTTGAAATCAGTGCACTTGTCTTAAATTTGGTAGAGGTTCAGCTATGCAGGGTGTCTATATGAGCATGAGGTTGAGGGTTTACTAATGCGTCCTAAAAAGGATCGGTTCCCGAATCTTCAAACCTAAGCCCACTCCCCGAGGTGTTACCATGATCGGTTGGTGATCTGAGCGGGGGAACCACTAAGAGACCGTAGGCCAAGAAACTGACATAGCATCTTACCCACAATGAATATACCATTCTTTCTTCTAACTAGAAGAGACATATCAAGGTAGAGAATGCAAATATGCAGAATACAAGTGTCACGACCCAAAACCCGGCCTATACGGATTAGGGTACATGACCGACCAGTAGCAAGGCTACCCGAGGCTGCATTACATTAAACCGGTTGATCACCTGTGCATACTCATTTAAAATGATGCATAATTGAAACTTTTATAACTTGAAATATAAACCGTGTCATACATGATAGAGCTGTGCTTAAACCAAAACATAATATACATAAGGACTTAATTAAGGTCCGCTGAAGTTATAGCATTATATCATTACAAAACATTAGGTCCAGCCCTTAAACATAATACAAAACATAGGCCCGTAGGCTGTAGCTCAAAATCCACATATGGCCTCGCTCTAGGGCCTCCCGGATTGGCTACCTGAAAATCATTTGAAAACATGTAGGCTAATGCTTAGTGAATAACAATGATGCATGAGCGAGAAAATATCATAGACTAGCATTTATATCCAACGTACAAGGATAGATAATCATTTATGCATAAGCAATGAGCTTTTGAACCTTTAAAGCGTAGACTTGGAACTCATAAATAACGTAACCATCATTTGAAACGTTTAACATTTCAAAACATAGTATCATGAGAAGAGATGCAATATAACATTATTCTTGAGATAACATTTCATATATTGTCGTAAAATATGTGAACATATCATAGTTCTCAGTTCAAAACATAAGTGTGCTACAACTCGACACATGAGCTAGGCTCCATAGTAACCATGTAGGTCACGATAAGGCTCTTTAGGCCAGGGACGTCTCCCAACATAGATAGTTTATTTCCGGTCCCCTATCGTAGGAATAGATAGTTTATTTCACGTCCCCTATCGTAGGACTATCGGGCTATCGGGCTAGATTAAAGTCTCGCCACGAGAAGACCCGAGTTGGCACCATACATTGAAAACTTAGCATCTCTTTTGTTTAAACATTATAGTCCATGATTTTCATTCATAACATAAGTAGAGCTTGCATGAGTTTCTAGGCATGACATTTATACTTGAACATAAACATTGATGCATTGAAAATATATGGAAAACATTGCATGATATGTAGGTGAATTTAAAACATTTGGAAATTAATAGAATTTTACTCATGGCATATCGTTACTCACCTCTCTCCGATAGGATGGGTGGTAGACAAGGTGTTCCTACACAAAATGCACATAGAAGTATGGAAATATCAATACAAGACTCCAAAGCAAAGCAACTACGTAAAACGAGAACATAAGGTTGAGGTTTGAACATGAAAGCTGGTACATCGACTCCTTCATCCGACCTAACCACCTCTCAAGGAAGATTTTACACTCTAGCTTACTTCCATTTGAAAATAAGCTTAAAGGGCTTCAATTTGATAGTTCATAGGCTAAAAACACATTTCGGATGAAGAAGTTAGGCCTCATAGAAAATGGGTTAAAAGTTTGGAAGAAGAATGTTACTGGCAGAATTTTGGGTCAACTTCAAAATTCAATATCTCTCAATCCACAAGGAATTAGAGTACAAAATTTATATGGATACAAAGATATATGAGTCTACTATCCAATGGTTCAAACAGTGCATCAATCCAAGTTTTCTAGAGAAAGTTATGCCTATTTTATGAAACAGTGTTTGAGCTGGAAAGTGAAACCGGGGCTAGACGAAGGTGTCGGCTCCAAAAACAAAGGAGTCACCTCCTGAGCTGAAGAAACAAATCTGGGAGTTATCTGAGCAAAAGTGTCAGCTCCGGAGACTAAGGAGTCACCTCCAGAACTGAAGAGACAAATCTGGGAGTTATCTGGGCAAAAGTGTCGCCTCCGGAGACTAAAGAGTCGCCTCCCGAACTAAACGAATAAATTTGGGAGTGCACTGAGACAAGGAGTCACCTCCAAAAAAACAAGGAGTCCACTCCAAAGCTAAAAGAATAAGTCTGGGAGCTTACTGGGACAAGGAGTCACCTCTACAAAATGAGGTGTCCACTCCAAAGCTAAATACCCAGATTTCACCCGAAAATCTCCAAACCTCACTCAAATCAAAACCAAACTCCATCAAAACTCTCAAAAACCCTTCCAATGCTTCTAGGGTCCAAAGATTGACCCAAGAAGACCAAAATAACACAGAATTAAACACTTTAAACAAGAAAATCGAAGGGATCTAGGGTTTTATGAATCCAAGCCTTAACTTGCATAAGTTGGGGATTTCACATCCCAAACCCTCAAATCTTTCAATGGGGCTTTCAACACTCTAAACTTAGCTAATTTGGGACTCAAATGAGTCACCCACAACAATCACAGCAGCATAACCCACAAAGACATATACATACACATATACCATTGGAGAGGAAGATGGAACCTTACCTTTCTCCAAGTTTGGTTAAGTCTTCTATTGCTTCAAGCTCTTCCTCAAGCTTCTTCATCCTCTTTCTCTTCTCTTCTTCTCCCTCTCTTCCATCTCAAACGGCTGAGCATAAGTGAGCTGTGTGTGCACTTTTGTGTATAAAAGATGATACACATGGGAATAATCCCATGTGTCTCACCCAAAGACTTAAGTTACACCAAGGCTCTCATTGGTCATTTTGACCCAAAAGGAGAAATAATTAACATCAAACATTATATATACTAGAAATTCTCATTAATAGAAATAAATAGAGGTTCGGGATATCACAGCAAGTGCACGTGTAGTGCGTGTGTGATTTTTAAAAATTAGAGGAAAGAGCCCAACAACTCCCATTCATCCTGTTCATCCCATTCATGCATAGCAGTTAATAAAATAATATTGCAAACAAAAAGTCAACCTACAAAACAAAGATGCAAAAGTTAGTATGTGGATGGCATTCGTAGTGCAAGATAATATGAATGAAAATGAGATAAGCACTTGTTTTTGAAAATAACTTTGAAAATTTGATTTTGAAAATTTGCAGTGGATAGAATTGCACAAATTAATCAAAGACTCCAAATAGGTGAGGGTGAATAAACATGACATCAGCCTAACTCTCTAAGTGTCCCTAGTGGAATTGCCAGCTGTCGCGCCCCGATTTTTTGTACCCAAAAAAGATAAGTGAGAAAAACACAGTACTCTCTTATTAGAACTCATCCTCCTGGAATGATAAGTGAGACTAGATTTGAATTGAAAATTGATTTGAATAAGGGCTTTTGGAAAACATTTGGAATCGCCACCTAACTTGATTAAGGTGAGCTAGATCACTTAAAAACTAAGCACAATCCGAAGACTACACTTAGGGTTTTTGAAAAAGGTTTTGAAAAACTTCCTTAAGAGAGGATTTTTAAGAAAACGAGTTGTTTGGCAAGCTTTGGAAAAATTTAAGCCCTTTTTGAAAATAACTCCATTTGGTCCTTGAAAATAGTGATCTAGGTTCTGAGGTTGGTTACGTGTAGTGAAGACGTACTAAGCCATCACCCTACCCCGCCCTTACGGTACCTACATGTCTATTCACCCTAGATTCACTCATTAGAGTTTTGATTAATAAATGTCCAAAACTATCCACTTTAGAAAAGAATTTTAAAAAAAGAAGTTTGACAGATGCATGATAAGCAAGTGCAAGAATAAGACTTTGATTTTGAAAGTAGATTTGAAAAGACTTGATTTGATTTTTGAAAATAGATGTGAAAAGAACTTGATTTGATTGGAAATAGATTTGGAAAGATAGATTTGATTTTAGAAAGACAGTTTTAGACATTGAAATCGAAGATTTGAAAATCGACTTAGAAATTAGAAACTTGAAATAGATCATGGGATTGAAAGTTTGAAAAAGGTTATGGAATTGAAAACTTAAGAAGAGTTATGACCGCACCCATAAGGGTTGCCTACGTATCCTATGTTGCGAATCAGGTCAGTCCTAGTTTGGACAAGAGTCTGATAGAAAATAGAAGGTTTGATTTGAAAAAGAGTTTGATTTGAAACTTGGAATAGAAGATTTGAAATCAGGATTGAACTTAGACCTAGAATTGAACTTAAAAGAGGATTTGACCCTTACAAGAGAACTTGGACTAGATTTGGAAAGATAGAGTTTAGGAAGGACTTGGAACTAAGAAAGATTTTATTGGAAAGTTTAATTTAGAAAACACAGAGAGTTGGAGTCTAGGAAAAATTGAATTTAAAAAATCTTGAAATTAAGAAAGTTTTAAAATAGGAAAGTTTTGTTTTAAGAAAGTTTCATTTTAGGAAAGTTTCGTTTTAGAAAAGTTCGAATTAGGAGTGGTTCGAAGTAGGAAAGTTTCAAATTAGGAAAATTTCAACTAAGGAAAGTTTTGAATTAGGGAAGTTTGAAATAGGAAATGTTTTAAAATTGGAAAGGTTTTTGAATTTAGAAAGTTCCAACTTAAGAATGAATTGATTTTTTGAAAAGATTTGAATTCGGAAAAGTTTGATTTAAGAAAGATTTGGAATTTAGAAAGTTTAGAATTTTGAAATATTCGAAGTTTGGGTTTTAGGAATACTTGAAATTAGAAAAGATTTGAGTTTAAGAAAGATTTGAAAATTTAGAATTTAAGAAGTTAAGATTTGGAAAGGTATGGAATTAGAAGGGAGAGTTTTAGAAACTCTAGATTTGAAAGTTTATGATTTGATGTAGGAAATAGGTTTTGGAAATTTATAATTTTGATGTAAAGGGAAGGTTTTGGAAATTTAGGTTTTGAAGCTAGATTGAAATCATGTTTTAGGAAAGAAAATTAGGGTTTCCTAATTGTTGGCTCTAGGGTTTGACTTGGGCTTTAAGGAGAAGAGATTTTGAAAAGTAAAACTTTTGAAAAGAAAGATTTTTTGAAGGAGGTCTTAGAAAGGAGTTTTTAGAAAGTAAACTTGAAAAGAGAGTTTTTGGAAAGGAATTTTTGGAAAGAGTTTTTTAGGAAGAAAACTTAAGGAACGTTTTTAGATAGTGAATTTCGAAGAGAGTTTTTTGGATAGGAGTTTGAAAAGAAGTTTTGAAAAATAGAATTTTTGAAGGGAGTTTTTAGAAAGCAATTTTTAGACAGCAATTTTGGAAGGAAGATTGGAGAGAGTTTTCAGAAAGTGTATTGGAAAAGAGATTTTAGAAGAAGGGATTTTTGGAAAGTAAGTTTAAAAGCGATTTAAAAAGGATTTTAATGTGGACTTTTACAAGTCTCTAAAAATATCTCACTTTCCTAAAACGATTATAACTATAAGAAGATTAGAATCATTCTAGGATTGTGGTTTTGAAAACAACAAGGATTTGAAAATATGGACCATATTAGTCACTTTAAATGTAACACTTTCCTAAAACAACCCTAACCATGGAAAGGTTAGAATCACCTTAGCATTGTGATTTTGAAAATAAGTTTTAAAGAAGAAGATTTTAACACACGTTTTGAAAATGATTTTGATGCAAGTTTTAAAAACAAGTTTGAAAATAATTTTTAGAGAGATGCATGGTCATAATATGCAAAATACAAGTTGGGGTCGTGAACGTATAAGGTTAAAGGCTTCACCATATAATCAAGGAGACCAAACCCACGTGGTCTCCAGTTAGACTAAGAGAAAGCCCCCGACATAGTGACTTTCAATAGCGTAATCCTACACATAAACCGATGAGTCCCTTATTTCAAGCATGTAAGAAAGGGAGGGTAGAAGATGGAAGATTAAAATAGAAGAAAACCCAAGTGGGTTAGGAGAGAGAAGAGAGAGGGGAAATTGTGTAAACTTAAATAGGAAGCCTACCTTGTGTCTTCTTTGTTTTGCTTGGTTTTGCTTGCCTGCTTGACTTCGGTCTTCGAAAGCTTGCTTTGGCTCGGTCTTCGAGAGCTTCCAAATTACAGCACTTCAAATCTTCAACTGAGGCTTTGAAGGCTAGTATATGAGTGTATATGAGTGTATGTATGCCAGGGTTTAGTGTATGGGGGCCAGGGTTTGAAGAACCTAAAGGGAACTAGGGTTTGGAAGGACTTCGAGCTCTATATATTGAAAATGAGGGTTTTTGGACTGAATTTGCGGACCTTTTTCATGCTTGACGAGGCACTATATTTATAGACAGAACATTGACCTAGCGCTTGTTGCAATGGTGCTAGGCCACTTAGAAAAGTTTTATGGTCAGCAAGCAATGTATGTTCAGAAGATTTGGGCGCCTGTACTAGTGACTACCATGTAATTTTTAGCCTGGCTTCACTAGGAGTGACTCTGGAAGGTCCAGAAATGATTTAAAGGGCCAAGAATGGCCAGGAGGGCCGGAAAGGGATAGGAACCCTTAGAATAGTGCCCTGGGGGTAGTAGACTTGAAAAATGATGTCAGGATTTGTTAAAAGGGTTGACTGGGCCATTAGGGGCAAAACGGTTAATCGGGCTGGAAAGCTGTCGGGATGGACTCGGAATGTCTTGGAAGAAGACTGAAAGCTTGGAAACATTAGCTAGAATGTTCCAAGAGGTGGCCGGTTTAATACTTAGAGTCGGTGTGGTCGGAAAAGGCGACCGGCCAACTAGGGGCAAAATGATCATTTTACACTAGGTTTGCCGAAACTGACTTGGAATGATCTAAAAAAGCATCAGAAGGCCAGGGATACTATCAGAAGCATCCCCGGGAGGTTACCGATTTGATACCCAGAGCTGGTGTGGTTCCCAGGGTTTTTAGATGCCTAGGGGCAAAATGATCATTTAGCTTCAAGTGGGCCTTATGGGCTCGAGAAGCAATTGGTGGACTAAATTGGAGTTTAGAAGTTAGGTTAAAGTCTGAATATGCATGTAATGTGTGAAAGTGAGCTCAGTCGTGCCGGAGATTGCCGAGCGGGCAAAAATGGGGTGCTTATAAGCTACAACAACTGCAGTAGAGAACCAGATTGCTGACACCAACGAAGATTGCTAACAATCTTGATAAAAGGCAAATGACAAAAGAACAGGGAGACAAATTGATAGCACAAGTTAAAGATTTCTGACAATCATGTGGAAGAACAAACTATAAAAGAAGCAAAGATAAAGATTGGAAGCACGAAGTGAAGTTCATTAACAACATCGTTGAAGAGCAATGTCAAATGTAGTGGTAAGCCAAGATTGATGACATCAAAAAACGATTGCTGATAATCATGGTAAACAATTACATTGAAAGAAACCAGGAGCTAGATTGGCAGCACCAGTAAAAGGTTGCTGACAATCTCGGTAGGCAATGGAAATTCAAAAATTCGCTCCAACGGTTAGATTTTTTAAAACTATCTTAGCTGTTTGATCATTTAATGCATCTCCAACGGTTCTAACGGCTATTTCTTGTTAGAGACTATAAATATATGAGTTCAAACTCATTTATGAGTAAGAGAGAAGGATCTTAAAGTGCAAAAATCCAAAAGCCCTAAATCTTTCTCATTACTCTGCAATTGTCATTACCCGAGAGGAATTATTGAGCTGTAACTTACATTATCTTCATTTCTAAGAGTGACACTGATTATATTATAACCTCATTATCTCCGAAAAGATTGTTGTTAACCTTGAGAGCTTAAATGTAGCCTTGATAGCACTCTTGTAAAATCGAGAGCTTGGTTTGAAGCTTCTCAGCTATAAGGATTTGGTGCAAATCCTTGGATGTAATACTGAGCTGGGCACTTGAAGAAACTAGCAGTTGTGTGAAGAGAAGATTACATAGTGGAACACCTTCGAGGAGATTGATGAAGAGAGGACGTAGGAAAGAATTAAGCCGAACCTCTGTAAATCTCTTGTTTTTTGCTTACTACTGATTGCATGTGCGTGTGTGTGTTAACTGTTGACTGATTGTGCATGTTATCTTTACTTGTCAGCAATCTTAGTTCATATTTGCATCACTTATTATTTGTCATTATTTAAATAAGGATTGATTTTGATTTACCAAAAAATCTTACAATATTTTAAAGGTCCCAATTCACTCCCCCTCTTGGGACTATCTTTGACCCAACAAGGTCAAGCCTTTTTTCTTGGTTTGACTGGCAGAAAGAATCATGAGCACGTGGTCCCAAAGATTTCGTGTCACTCATATGCGCATTCAGTACACGCCTATATAGATAAATCTGCTGCCCCAAGGATATGCAAGGACAAAAAGGAAGTGGCAAAGCTTTGCCCAGGTACATTCTTAAAGCCCCACTGTCATTCTCCTTTTGTTTACAGTTTGCTCTATCCTTCACCTCCCACTATCGAACTGTCCGTGCTTGTCTTCGACTGATTTCTACTAACTTTCTATTTCGAACCATCTACATTTACTAATAATAATAAAGGTCCTAGGGTCAAAAGCTTGACTAATACCTTAAATTTTTAAACAAAGATTCTCATTGCTAGTGAAAAAGATATAGCTAGTAAAAACAAAAGATATCAAAACAATGTCATATAAACTCCAATGTCTGCCTTATACACTGACATAGATGTACTAGAAGAGACATGCGCTGTGTTAATGGCAATTACTTCATTGTATTTTTTCTTGCAGTTATCTTTAGTCGCCATCTTTTATTATATCTACATAACATTATTTCATTTAACTTTTATAAAAGACTATCATTTCTTTATTACCAAAAATGCATGTGACACAACTCTAGAATTGGCTTTATATAATTTAATAGATCACTACTTTTAAAATTACGTTATATGATTGAGAATTTTGAATTTGTCTTAATCATTCACAACCTTACATCTGACATGAGTAAATTCAACAATATAAAAGAGTGGGATATGACTAGAGTGATGATGAATGAGTTTAGCAATTTCTTATGCGATTTGTACGTGTATGTTAACAGAGTGGGATATGACTAGAGCGATGATGAGTGAGTTTATTCTTGTGCGATTTGTACGTGCATGTATGTTGAACTTTTCTTCCTCTTTTTTATAATTTTTGAATTTTTACCATAAAATATTGAATTTTATGAATTTTATCACTATAGTATAGAAATTTAAAAATTTACTAGGATAACCCACTTTCTAAAATCACCAGCTACTAGGCTCTTTGCTAGTGTTATCGAATGAGATTTTAAATATTCTCTCTTCCGTTACTCTACAACTATGATTCAATAAACCATTTGGTAGTTGATTTTGATAGCTTTCCACTTGTAGAAGAATTAGGGAGTATTTGGACCTATCTTATTTAGTAGTTTATGATTTTTTTAAATTGTGTTTGGATAATGATAAAAAAAAAAATAGTTTTAAAAAGTGGCTTATATATAACACGATTTTGTAAAAAAATATTTAAAACAGTGATTTTTTAAAACTAACTTATAGCTAATAACTTATAACTTATAAGCTAGTCACCCAAACACTCTTAAAACTTAATTTTTTCTTACATTCTCAGGCATAGGACAAAACAAAGTTGTTTGTGTTACCTTATAACATTCCCAACTGATTTTTTTTGGGGATAATAGCTACTTTCATACCGCTATTATAAGGGTTAATCCTATAAGAGCCTACCATGTTGGGGATTGGAAAATAGCGCTAAATCCGGTTATAGTGCATACATATAATACTAAAAAAAAATAATAATCTGATTAGCATAAATTAATCTATGTAATTAGAATCATACTTTTGAGATCTTTCTGATTTGATCCCGATCAGCAACAAGTATGATTTTCAAAATCCTTCTACTTTAATCTCGAATAGTAACAAGTACGAATCAACTCTTCAAACATGACCTTCGGACTTCTGTTGTATCTCTCATACACACCTTACTCCAGAGAGAATATGTTCGAAGCTGTTAGAGTTTCTATCTCTCACAAAAACCTGTATCAGAGATTATTCCTAATTGTTCATAGAGCGTGTATATATAGAGGCCACAAGATTAGTATGACTAGGGCTTCCTATGTAAATAAAAATTTCTAATCTAACTAGGATTAATTTATATTTATGTAAATTATAATTTATACCACTAAAGAATTATAATTGCATTCTCTGTCAAGTTAGGAATTATATTTCGAGTTCCATGTTATTAAATACTTATTTATCTCTCTACATTAAGATCAAAGAAACCCGTCTATAAATAAAATTACTGACAATTTAAATTTAATAGATTTATTCAATTACATGAAACCTTCCACGTAACTTATTTGATATGTCGGATTTATAATCAATCTACAGGGTTTAACATAATCAAAACTTATAAGCTTTCTTAAGGGGGTATCATCAATCCCTATACCGGGACATGAATTTTATTAATAATTAATATTCACCATGTATGTAATGTTATTCATAATTCATGTAGTGTTATCGCCAAACTCATAGAATTTACTGATCCAGAAAAAATTTCACTCTTTTGTGAATAAAAAAAAAAGGAAAATTAAACAATCGGTCCCTGTAGTTTACTCCATGTCTCAAGTTAGTCCCTGCACTTCTAATTGAGTCAATTTAATTCCTGAATTTAATGAATTATGACCTAATTGTTCAATTGATAACGGGCATGAGGGTTTTGAACAAAAACTCCCTCACGTGAACTGGACGATGAGAGCTCTGATGGCCTTTTGGTAAAATCACCTCGTTTCCCTCTAAATTGCATACATGTTGTAACAACCATAAAATTCATGACCCAAAAATAGACCGGGCCAAACCGTTTGCAATAAAAGTTCTTGGTTCGAGCCTTGACCTTAGAATGTTTTACACTTGTGATATTGGAATATACTTCAAAATTTACTAAGATTCATATATATGAAATGCTATTATCTTTGCTAATAAAAATAATATAAAACAAAAATTAGGAATTTAAATACTAATCATATACTTACAGTTATAACATGTTTTAATAATACATAATTTGGATTATACTTTCATAAATTAAATAAATTAATGGATAATAAGATATAGTAACTAATTCTTGTAACCATTTTATGAGGTGTCAAGATCTCGTTGGTTGTAGGCCAACTCAGTTAAAAACTAACTAAAAACTTAACTAAATTAGCTATATTATTGGAATGTAATGAGAGAGCAAAATAGAAAAAAAGACAAAAGTTTTAAAATATCTATCTAAATATGAAATTAAGATGAAATTTCATGATTGGCGAATTTTAATTTCTTAAATTAGTTAAATATATAATTGAATTAAGAAAAGACTAAACTACCCTTGTGTAGTCTTCTAGAAATATAAGATTACATCTTGTATTGACACTTGGCACACTTAAGACCCTTGATATTGTAGGAGCCTACAAGGGGGGACAAGTAGGTAACAAAATCCACCATTTTCATGCATCAAATGTGGGAAAGTAATGATATATATAGACAGAGTATAGAGACTTGCATTATATGTAAGCATATATCTCTAAAATATGCTAGAAATAGCAGGTAAAATAAAGAGGAAGAAGAAGAAGAAGAGAGAGAGAGAGAGAGAGAGAGAGAGAAAGAGAACAAAAGAGAGGGAGAGAGGAGGGAAGGCCAATCTTGCACCCCAAAGTTTAGAGACTTCAAGGGTAACTATCCTGCACCATTCTAAGTTTTTCGTATTTTTTTTTGTATTGCATTTCATGAGATTAGAGGGCTAGAAGTTAGGTAGAATTAATTTGAAAACCAAGCTCTATTAATGGCCATTAATGGACGAGGGTTTGGGAGAGATTTCTCTCCGGGTAACAACAAGATGTGAGACCAATCTAGAAATGTTCTAAACTGAAAAATATAGGTAGAAACTAAGTTTGAAGGTCCCATGTAGTATGAGAAAAAAGTTATGGCATTATCATTTTTGAGCTTGCCGACAAAAATGCATTGGGTGGCTCGATTTAGCACTTTTTTAGTAAAGCCCAAGACTTGGCCATGGTCTAGGGAGTAGGGTGAAGTTCTGCGCGTTGGGGGGTGGATGGGGATGGCTGGAAAGACCGAAAAACTTAAGTTTTAGGTCATAGGAAGACTTTTGGTATGAACAGTCCATTTCGCCATAATTTTTCTTTGGCCACTGTCAATGACTGCCAGTGAGGCCAATGCCAAATGAAAGGTCTTCGAGTCTAGTTTTCAATGCCACTGACCTTGCATCATTTGGAGTTAAAATGAAAAAATTATGACCGTCGGAATGTGGATGGGTCGGAAGGGCAACGAACCCAGGCCGTTGGGGAAAAATGGTAGGGTCCACACCCCCACTCTCTAGGGGTGGCTTGTGAGGGCACGTGGACCACCCTCCGAACCCAAAATATTTTTTTAAAAATTCATATTTTAAAACTAATTTGGTGTTTTTCTAACACTTGAAAGTATTGTTTCTAAACTTTTTAGTGTTTTATCGGAGAAGAATCATTAAAAATAATTTCTGATGAGTTAAAAATATTTAAAAATTATTTTTAGACACTACTGAAAATACTCTAGGGAGGTGGGTATTCCCATCATACAAATCAAATTTCAAAATTTTTGACTCTTTGAGGCAAAACGACCATTTTGATACTGTTCTCCCGAAAAAGGACAAACTTGACATTCTTGTAACAAAACCTGATCTTGGGATTTCAAAATAAGTATAAAAACCTAAAATAAATAAATAAATATATTTCTTAGTAATTTGTACCATAAATTAATAGATTTTAAATCTAGGACAACACAAAAATTACTCGAGTTATACCAGAGCAATTATAGGGCTAAGTTAATCAACACTGAACATTTGAGACTTAGCAAACACAATGGGAAGGTCTTGCATTCATATATGTTAACTTAAACCTAAATAATAATACAAACGATGATGTGTTTATAGTTTGCACATAAAACAAGACTACGACACAGAATAACTAAGCTACCGAATTTAAGGTAGAGGATTCATACCTTCTGTTATGATGATAATATAACTATTAAAAAATTATTTCAATTTCATAAAGTTCAATAATATTGCTTTATAACTGCATTTTATGTCTTGTCTTTATTATTGCAAATATGCATAAATTGAGATAACGATAATGATTTTTTAAATATCATAAATCTTAAATGAGCTGCATAATAATTAAAAGAGATAGTTGTATGGTAAGATGCTATAATGTGATACTCCTGGCGTAGAGGAGAGGAGCTTTATTTACAAATATGTATTAATAAGAGTCTAGTCAACCGAGCTAGAAAGTGGTGACAGTCTCGCCTTTCGAATTTGAGTAATTGGCAATAGAAGTTACTGATGGTTTTTGAGAAAACCTTTATGGAAGCGATTTCAAAAAAAAAAAACTTTGAGATCATACTTATGTGTCTCCATTGATCTATGCATAAACAATAAAATGAATTAAAGATCATACCTTATACGGTTTGGTAGCACACCCTAAACAGTGAGACCACTTGAAGAACTTGAACTTCCTTCTTCTAGGGTTCTTCCTTGAATCATTGAATAGCTTGAGCCTCCTCGACCTAGGTTCTTCCTCCTTGATCACTAAGGCATAAGGGATGGTAAGAGTTGTTGAGAACTCACAAGCACATACACACAAACACCCTTAGCCGAAATCTCTCTCACAAAAGCATTTGGTGTGGCCGGTGTAAGCACCCCATTTTTGACCGCTCGGCAGTCTACACTCCGTCCAGACTTGTTTTCAAGTTATTATGGGCATATTCCTATCGAAACCAACTTTCAAAGTCCAAATCCCGTTTGTCCATCGCCTTGGGGGCCCATCAGGCCCAAATATAGGCAAAATGACCAAAATGCCCTTAGGGGCATTGTCCTTTTCTTTCCGATTCCAATCCCACTCTCGAGACAGTTTATTCCTCGAGACGATTCCAATCCAGGCACGTCTTTTCGAAGACGGTAAGACCCCTTTCCAATCCCACTCTCGAGACAGTTTATTCCTCGAGACAGTTCCAATCCAGGCACGTCTCCTCGGAGACGATAAGTCCCCTTTCCAACTCCACTATCGAGACAGTTTATTCCTCGAGACGGTTCCAATCTAGGCACGTCTCCTCGGAGACAATAAGTCCCCTTCCAACCCCACTCTCGAGACAGTTTATTCCTCGAGACGGTTCCAACTCAGGCACGTCTCTTCGGAGACGATAAGTCACCTTTCCAATCCCTCTCTTGAGACAGTTTATTCCTCGAGACGGTCCTAGTAGCAAAACTACTCACAAAGCTGTTAGAGTAGCGGAAATACTCACAAATAGGTCGATATAGGGAATTGCCAACAAACCCCTGTGTCACGACGACTGTCGTTAGAGTGGCGGAAACACTCAAAACCCAGGTCAACACCAGTGTCTGTTAGCCCACTTCGGTGAAAAATGACTAAACTGCCCTTTGGACCTTTTCCGAGACTTTTCGGCCAAGATGACCATTTTGCCCCTAGGCATCCAAACGCCCCAAGAACCACACTGGCTCTGGGTATCAAACCGGTAACCTTCTGAGACTGCTTTTTATAGTATTCTCAAATCTCCCTTTACCTTTCCGGATCATTCTGAGTCAATTCCGGCCAACTCGGTACAAAATGACTGTTTTGCCCCTGGTAGGCCGGTCTCCTTTTTTGACCACACCGGCTCTGGGTATCAAACCGGTAACCTCCCGAGAATGCTTCTTGTAGTATTCTCAGCCTTTCCTTATCTTTCTGGATCTTTCCTAGTCAGTTCCGGCAAACCCGGTGTAAAATGACTGTTTTGCCCCTAGTGGGCCGGTCTCCTTTTCCGACCATGCCGGCTCTGGGAATCAAACTGGAAACCTTTGGGAACATTCTGAATAATGTTTCCAGATCCCAAGTCTTCTTTCGGGATAGTTCGAGTCTGTCCCGGCAGCTTCCTGGTCCGGTTGATCGTTTTGCCCCTAAAGGCCCGGTCAACCCTTTCGATACATCCTATCCTCACTTTTCAAGTCAAATACCTCCAGGACGCTATTTTTATTGTTCCTGCTCTTTTCCGACCTTTCGGGTCATTTCCGGCTCTTTCAAATCATTCCCGGACTTTCCGGAGTCATTCCTAGTAAAGCCAGGCTAAAAATTGCATGGTAGTTGTCGCGCCCAGATTTTTCGCACTTAAAGAATACTCACACAAGCGGAAAAAATACTGTACTCTCTCGTTAGAACTCACCCTCCTAGAAGAATGAGTGCGACTAGGTTTGAATTGAAAAATTGGTTTTGAATAACGGGCTTTTGAAAAAGATTCGGAGTCGCCACCTAACTTAATTAAGGTGAGTTAGGTCACCTAAAAACTAAGCATAATCCGAAGACTACACTTAGGGGTTTTGGAAAAAGATTTGAAAATATCTCCTCAAGAGAGGGTTTTTTAGAAAAACGGGTTGTTTGGCAACCTTTGGAAAACATTTAGCCCTTTTAGAAAAATAACTCCGTTCTGGTCTTTGAAATCAGTGATCCTAGGTTCGGAGGTTGGTTACGTGTAGGGAAGATGCACTAAGCTATCACCCTACCCCGCCCTTTCGGTACCTACATGTCAATCTACCCTAGATTCACCTATGACAGTCTTCGACTAACTATAGTTCAATCATATTCACTTTAGAAAAAACAATGCTTAAAAAAGGAACTAACATGATGCATGGTATGCAAGTGTAAGGATAGAGAATTGAAAAATAGATTTGAAAAGAGTTTAATTTGAAATTGATTTGATTTGAAAATAGATTTAAAGAGATGGAATTGAAATTGGAAAGTTTGAAAATTTGGAAATAGAAATTTGAAATTGGAATTTTAGATTTGAAAAGATTTTGAAAACCGTACCCATGAGGGTGGAATTGAAAGTTTGAAAAGTATTATGACCGCACCTATGAAGGTTGCCTACGTATCCCTTTAGGGGAATCAGGTCAGTCGTAGTTCAGATCGGAGTCCGATTGAAAAGAGATTGACTTGAAGAGAGAAGTTGGATTGGAAATTGAATTGAGAGATTGCACTTATAATAGAAGATTGAAAATTGGAATTTGGAATTTTGGAATTGAAAAGATTGAATTTTGATTTGGAAAGATCGAACTTGGAAGAGAGGGATTTAGACTTATTTTGAAAAGACGAAGGTTTAGGAAACCTAGACTTAGGAAAGATTTGACTCGATTTGGAAGATTTAGGAGATTAGGGAAGATTGGATTTAGGAAATGTCCGATTTAAGAAAGTTCTGTTTTAGGAAAGTGTCATTTTAGGAAAGTTTCGAATTAGGAAAGTTTCATTTTTGGAAAGTTTTGAAATAGGAAAGGATTGAATTTAGAAATGTTTTGAATTAGGAAAGTTTAGTTTAAGAAGGGTTTAGAATTTGGAAAGTTTCAAGTTAAGAAAGTTTTGAATTTTGGAATGTTTTGAAAAAGGGAAGTTTTGAAAATAAGAAAGTTTCGTTTTGGGAAAGGTTTGAAAAAGGAAAGTTTTCAGCTTAGGAAATGTTTGAATTAAGAAAAGGGAAAGTTTTGAATTGAGAAAGCTTTGAGTTTAGAAAGTTTTGAATTAAGAAAGCTCCATTTTAAGAAAGGTTTTGAAAAAGGGAAGGTTTTGAAAATAGGAAAGTTTTGGATTTGGAAAGATGTTGAAGTTTTGGAAAAATTTGGAATTTAGAAAGCTTGGAAGTTTAGAAAGATTTAACTTAAGAAAATTTTGAATTTTGGAAACTTTGGATTTGAAAAGATTTGAAATTTGGAAAGTTTAGGATTTAGAAAGTTTTAGAGTTTAGAAAGATTTAAGATTTTAGAAAGTTTTAGAGTTTCAGAAAATATTGAAATTAAGAAAGGTTTGAGTTTAGGAAAGGTTTAAAAGCTTGAATTTGGAAAGTTAAGATTTGGAAAGGGGGTTGAATTAGAAAAGGGTTGAATTAGGAAAGATTTTTATGTTCAAGTTTTTGGAAACTTAGGGTTTAGGAAAGTGGAAGTTTAGGAAGGATTTGAATTAAGAAAAAAGTCGGATTAGGAAAGGATTGGATTTTGTTTCTAAAAGGGAAGGTTTGATTTTGTTTTCAAAAACAGAGGATAGGATCTAGTTTCCTAAACGGGGAGATTGGATTTGGTTTCCTAAAGCCAAGGTTTGATTTTGTTTCCAAAAACGGAGGATTGGATCTAGTTTCCTAAAAGGGGAAGATTTGATTCAGTTTCCTAAAGGGAAGATTTGATTTGGCAAGGATTTGGAAAGAGAGGTTTTAGAAACCCTAGATTTGAAAAATCATAGTTTTGATGTAGAAAATAAGTTTTGGAAACATGTATATTTTTGATGTGAAAACATGAGGTTTTGGAAACCTAGGTTTGGGGCAAAGTTTGAAAATCATGTTTTTGGAAAGAAAATTAGGGTTTCCTAATTGTGGGTTCTAAGGCTTGATTTGGGCTCTAAGGAAAAGGGATTTTTAGGAAGTGCGTTTTTAGAAACGAAGGTTTTCTAGAAGGGAATCCTAGGGAGGAACTTTTGGAAAGTAAATTTGAAGAGGGAGCTTTTGGAAAAAGATTTTAAAGAGAAGGAGTTTTTGGAAAGTGCGTTTTTAGAAACGTAGATTTTGGGAGAAAAATCCTAGAGAGGAAATTTCTAGAAGGAAGATTTTGGAAAGATAGTTTTTTAGAAAGGTTTTCGGAAAGAGTTTTTAGGAAGGTGAATCTAGGGAGTGTTTTTAGAAAGCGAATTTTGAGGAAAAGATTTTAGAGAGGAGTTGAAAAAGAGAGTTTTGAAAAATAGATTTTGGAAGGGAGTTTTTGAAAATAATTTTGAAGAAGAAAGTTTTAGGAAAGTATGTTGAAAAAGAGATTTTTAGGAAGAGATTTTTGAAGAGAGAGTTTTTTGGAAAATATGAAAACGTCTCACTTTCTTAAAGTGATTCTAGCCATAAGAGGGCTAGAACCACTTTAAGAAAGTGGTTTTGGAAAATAATAAGATTTGAAAATATAGACCAAAGGGGTCACTTTTAATGTAACACTTTCCTAAAGCAACCCTAGCCATGGAAAGGCTAGAATCACCCTAGAATTGTGGTTTTGAAAACAAGTTTTTGAAAAAGAGATTTTGATGCAATTTTGAAAACAAGTTTGAAAACGATTTTGAAAATGGTTTTTGGAAGATGTAAGACTATGATATGCACAATGCAATTTGGGGTCGTGAACATACAAGGCTAAGGCTTCACCACATAATCAAGGGGGCCGGACTCACGTGGTCTTTGGTTAGACTAGAAGAAAGCCCCCGACACGGTGATTCTCCAATAGCCCAATCCTACACATGGACCGGGAATTCCCTTGTTTCAAGCATGCAAAGAAAGGGCGGGAAAGAGATGGGGGATTAAAATAGAGAAAACCCAAGTGGGTTAGGAGAGAGAAGAGAGAGGGGGGAAGTGCAAAAATTTAAATAGGGAGCCTACCGTATGTCTTTTTTATTTTGCGCGCTGTGCAGTCTTTAATCTTCGGTCTTCGTCTTAATCTTCTTCTTCGACCTTTAAGGATTGTCTTCAAGCTCTAGATGGCAGCTTTTCAAGTCTTCAAAGGATGGTTGAAGGCTAGTGTATGAGTGTATGGGGGAGTGTATAAGTGTATAGGAGGCTAGGGTTTATGTATGGTGGCTAGGGTTTGGAAAAACCTAGGGAGGCTAGGGTTTAGGAGGTGCTCGAGCTCTATATATCGAAATATAGGATTCTTAGGTTCAGTTTGCGGACCCCTTTCACGTTGAATGAGGCTTTGTATTTATAGAGGGAGGACAAACCTGGCGCCTGTTGCAGTGGCGCCAGGGCAAACTTTACACTAGCGCCACTAAGAGTGGCCCCAGCCAATTAGGAAAGGTTTAAGGTCGGCAAACAACGTATCTTTGACTAGATTTGGGCACCTGTACTAGTGACTACCATGTAATTTTTAGCCTGGCTTCACTAGGAGTGACTCTGGAAAGTCCGGGAATGATTTGAAGAAGCCGGGAATGACCCGGGAGGCCGGAAAGGAGTAGGAACACTTAAAATAGTGTCCTGGAGGTATTTGACTCGAAAAATGGGTATGAGATGTGTCGGAAAGGTTGACCGGGCCTTTAGGGGCAAAACGGTCACTCGGATCGGGAAGCTGCCGGGATGGACTCGGACTGTTCCGGAAGAAGACTTGAGATCTAGAAACATTATTTAGAATGTTCCCAGAGGTTTCTGGTTTGATTCCCAGAGCCGGCGTGGTTAGAAAAGGAGGTCGGCCCACTAGGGGCAAAACGGTCATTTCGCACTGGGTTGGCCGGAATTGACTCGGAATGATCCGGAAAGGTATGGAGAGGTTGAGAACACTATAAAAAGTAGTCTCAGGAGGTTACCGGTTTAATACCCAGAGCCGGTGTGGTCGAAAAAGGAGACCGGCCCACCAGGGGCAAAACGGTCATTTTGTACCGAGTTGGCCGGAACTGACTCGGAATGATCCGGAAAGATAAAGGAAGGTTGAGAGTACTATAAAAAGTAGTCTCAAGAGATTACCGGTTTGATACCCAGAGCCGGTGTGATTCCCGGGGCATTCAGATGCTTAGGGGCAAAATGGTCATCTTGACCGGAAAGTCTCGGAAAAGGTCCTAAGGGTAGTCTGGTCCTTTTTCACCGAAGTGAGCAAACAGACACGGGTGTTGACCTAGGTTTTGAGTGTTTCCGCCACTCTAACGGTATGAGTATTTCCGCTATTGGGACGGGGTTGAGTATTTCCGTTACTGGGACGGGGTTGATGATTTGGGAGTATTTCCGCTACTCGGACGGGGTTGATGATTTGTGAGTATTTTTGCTACTCTAACGGCTTTGTGAGTAGTTTTGCTACTCGGACCGTCTCGAGGAATAAACTGTCTCGAGAAAGGGATTGGAAAGGGGTCTTACCGTCTCTGAAGAGACGTGCCTGGATTGGGACCGTCCTGAGGAATAAACTGTCTCGAGAGAGGGATTGGAAAGGGATCTTACCGTCTCCGAAGAGATGTGCCGCCACTCTAACCGAGTAGAGACGTGCCTGGATTTTGAGTGAGTATTTCCGCTACTCTAACGGGGTTGATGATTTGTGAGTATTTCTGCTACTCTAACGGCTTTGTGAGTAGTTCCGCTACTCGGACCGTCTTGAGGAATCTAAGGGATTGGAAAGGGGTCTTACCGTTTTAGGTGAGGAATAAACTGTCTCGAGAGAGGGATTGGAAAGGGGTCTTACCGTCTCCGAAGAGACGTGCCTGGATTGTGAGTGTTTCCGCCACTCTAACGGTTTTGTGAGTACTTCCGCTACTCTAACGGTTTTGTGAGTATTTCAGCTACTCGGACGGGGTTGATGATTTGTGAGTATTTCCGCTACTCTAATGGCTTTGTGAGTAGTTTTGCTACTCGGATCGTCTCGAGGAATAAACTGTCTCGAGAGAGGGATTGGAAAGGGGTCTTACCGTCTTCGAAGAGACGTGCCTGGATTGGGACCGTCCCGAGGAATAAACTGTCTCGAGAGAGGGATTGGAAAGGGGTCTTACCGTCTCCGAAGAGACGTGCCTGGATTGTGAGTGTTTTTGCCACTCTAATGGTTTTGTGAGTACTTCCGCTACTCTAACGGTTTTGTGAGTATTTCAGCTACTCGGACAGGGTTGAGTATTTCCACTACTCGGACGGGGTTGATGATTTGTGAGTATTTCCGCTACTCTAATGGCTTTGTGAGTAGTTTTGCTACTCGGACCGTCTCGAGGAATAAACTGTCTCGAGAGAGGGATTGAAAAGGGGTCTTACCGTCTCCGAAGAGACGTGCCTGGATTGTGAGTGTTTCCGCCACTCCAACGGTTTTGTGAGTATTTCCGCTACTCTAACGGTTTTGTGAGTAGTTTTGCTACTCGGACCCTCTCGAGGAATAAACTGTCTCGAGAGAGGGATTGGAATTGGAATAAGAAAGGACAATCCCCCTAAGGACATTTTGGTCATTTTGCCTCTATTTGGGCCTGATAGGCCCGCGAAGCGATGGAAAGACGGAATTTGGACCTAGAGAATTGGTTTCGACTGGAATATGCCCAAAATGACTTGAAAACAAGTCTAGACAGAGTGTAGACTGCCGAGCGGTCAAAAATGGGGTGCTTACAGTAGTCACTAGTACAGGCACCGAAATCTAGTCAAAGATACGTTGCTTGCCAACTTTAAATGTTTCCTAAGTGGCTGGCGCCACTCCTAGTGGCGCCAGTGTAAATTCTGGCCTGGCGCCACTGCAACAGGCGCCAGTGTTGTCTAACCTCTATAAATACAGAGCCTCTTCCAGTGTTTAAAGGGTCCGCAAACTCAGTCTAAAAATCATATAATTTGATATACAGAGCTCGTGCACTCCCTAAACCCTAGCCTCCTTAGGTTCTTCCAAACCCTAGCCACCATACACAAACCCTAGCCTCATATACACTCCTATACATCCCCATACACTCATACACTAACCTTCAACCCTCCTTCGAAGACTTGAAGAGTTGTAGTCTGAAGTTTGAAGGTTGAAGACAACTCTTGAAGATTGAAGACGAAGATCAAGACGAAGACCGAAGATCGAAGACAAGCAAGACGCATAAAATAAAGAAGACATACGGTAGGCTTTCTATTTAAATTTCCGCACTTCCCTCCTCTCTCTTCTCTCTCCTAACCCACTTGGGTTTTCTCTATTTTAATCCCCCATCTCTTTTCCCCCCTTTCTTTGCATGCTTGAACAAGGGGATTCCAGGTCCATATGTAGGATTGGGCTATTGGAGAGTCACCGTGTTGGGAGCTTTCTTCTAGTCTAACCAGAGACCACGTGGGTCCGGCCCCCTTGATTATGTGGTGAAGCCTTAGCCTTGTATGTTCACGACCCCAAATTGCATTGTGCATATCATAGTCTTGCATCTTCCAAAATTCGTTTTCAAACTCGTTTTCAAAATCGTTTTCAAACTTGTTTTCAAAATTGTATCAAAATCTCTTTTTCAAAAACTTGTTTTCAAAACCACAATTCTAGGGTGATTATAGCCTTTCCATGGCTAGGGTTGTTTTAGGAAAGTGTTACATTAAAAGTGACTTTTATGGTCCAAATTTTCAAATCTTATTGTTTTCCAAAACCACTTTCTTAAAGTGGTTCTAGCCTTCTCATGGCTAGAATCGCTTTAGGGAAGTGAGACGTTTTTATACCTTCCAAAAACTCTTTTTCCAAATCCCTCTTCCTAAAAATCTCTTTTTCAACATACTTTCCTAAAACTCTCCTCTCCAAAATTGTTTTCAAAATCTCCTTCAAAAATCTATTTTTCAAAGCTTCCTTTTTCAACTCTTTTCCAAAAACTCGTTCACCTCAAAATTTATTTTCTAAAAACACTCCCTAAATTCACTTTCCTAAAAACTCTCTCCAACAATCTCCTTGCAAGAATCTTTCCAAAAACTCTCTTTCCAAAATCTTCCTTCTAGAAAGTCCCCTTTAGGATTTCTCTTCTAAAAACCTTCATTTCCAAAAACACGCTTTCCAAAAATTCTTTCTCTTTAAAATCTTTTTCCAAAAACTCTCTTCAAATTCACTTTCCAAAAACTTCTCCCTAGGATTCCCTTCTTAAAAACCTTCGTTTCCAAAAACGCACTTTTCAAAAATCCTCTTTCCTTAGAGCCCTAGAACCCACAATTAGGAAACCCTAATTTTCTTTCCAAAAACATGATTTTCAAACTTTGCCCCAAACCTAGGTTTCCAAAACCTCTTGTTTTTACATCCAAACTATACATGTTTCCAAAACCTCTTTTCTACGTTAAAATTCTACATTTTTCAAATCTAGGGTTTCTATAATCTCCCTTTCCAAATTCTTGCCAAATCGAATCTTTCCTTTAGGAAACCAAATCAAATCTTTCCGTTTAGGAGACCAAATCTAATCCTCCGTTTTTGGAAACAAAATCAAATCATTTATTTTAGAAGCCAAATCCAATCCCTTCCTAATCCAAACCTTGCTTAATTCAATTCCTTCCTAAACCTAAACTTTAAATCTTTCCTTAAGTTTCAAAATCCACATCTTTCCTAACTCGAATCCTTCCTAAACTTCCACTTTCCTAAATCTTAAGTTTCTAAAACTTGCACATAAAAACCTTTCCTAAGTTTTAAAACTCAACTTTCAAATCTTTCCTAATTCAACCCTTTCCTAATTCTACCTTCTTTCCAAATCATAACTTTTCAAATCCAAGTTTTCAAATCTTTCCTAAACTCAAACCTTTCCTAATCTCAAGATTTTCTAAAATTCTAAAACTTTCTAAATCTTAAACTTTCTAAATTTCAAATCTTTCCAAACTCAAAACTTTCTATATTTGAAACTTTCTCAAGTTAAATCTTTCTAAACCTAAATCTCTCCAAATTCTAAACTTTCCAAAACTTCAAAATCTTTTTGAATCTAAAACTTTTCTAAACTCAAAACTTTCTTAATTCAAGACTTTCTTAAGTTGAAACTTTCTTAATTCAAACATTTTCTAAATTGAAAACTTTCCTTTTTCAAACCTTTCCTAAAATGAAACTTTTCTACTTTCAAAACTTCTCTATTTCAAAACTTTCTAAATTCAAAACTTTTCAATTTTCAAAACTTTCCGAAGTCGGAACATTCCAAATTCAAAACTTTCCTAAGTTGAAACTTTCTACATTCAAAACTTTCCTTAGTTGAAACTTTCCTAATTTCAGAACTTTCTTAAGTGAAAACTTTTTTAATTCGAAAACTTTTCTAAAATGACGCTTTCCTAAAATGGAACTTTCCTAAATCAGACCTTTCCTAATTCGAAAATTTCCTAAAATCCAATCTTTCCAAATCTTCCAAATCCAACGTTCGAGTCAAATCTTTCTCACTCTCAAGTCTTTCCTAAACCTCCATCTTTCCAAAACAAGTCTAAATTTTTCTTCCAAGTTCTATCTTTTCAAATCAAAATTTAATCTTTTCAATTCCAAAATTCCAAATTCCAATTTTCAATCCTCCATTCAAAGTTCAATATTTCAATCTTCCAATTCAATTTCCAATTCAATCTCCTTTTTCAAATCCACTTTTTTATTTTCAATCGGACTTCGGTCCGAACTACGACTGACCTGATTCCTCCAAAGGGATACGTAGGCAACCTTCATAGGTGTGGTCACAACACTTTTCAAACTTTCAATTCCACTCTCAGGGGTGTGGTCTCCACATTTTTCAAATCTCAAATTTCGATTTATTTTCAAAATTCCAATTTCAAAATTTCTATTTTCAAATTTCTATTTCCAAATTTTCAAACTTTCTAGTTTCAAATCCATCTCTTCAAATCTACTTTCAAATCAAATCAAATCAATTTCAAATCAATCTCTTCCCAAATTTATTTTTCAATTCTCTTAACTTGCACTTGCATATCATGCATCATGTTAGTTTCTTTTCAAGCATTATTTTTCAAAATGGATAGGATTAGCCAATAGTTAGTTGAAGACTCTCATAGGTGAATCTAGGGTAGATTGACATGTAGGTACCGAAAGGGCGGGGTAGGGTGATGGCTTAGTGCGTCTTCCCTACACGTAACCAACCTCTGAACCTAGGATCACTGATTTCAAAGACCAAAAAGGAGTTATTTTTCTAAAAAGGGCTAAATGTTTTCCAAAGGTTGCCAAACAACCTGTTTTCTTAAAAACCCTCCCTTGAGGAGATATTTTCAAAATTATTTTTCAAAAACCCTAAGTATAGTCTTTGAATTATTCTTAGTTTTTTGGTAACCTAACTCACCTTAATCAAGTTAGGTGGCGACTCCGAATCTTTTTCAAAAGCCCTTTATTCAAATCGATTTTCAATTCAAACCTAGTCGCACTCATTCTTTTAGGAGGGTAAGTTCTAATGAGAGAGTACATCATTTTTCCCGCTTGTGTGAGTATTCCTCGAGTACTAAAAATCTAGGCGCGACAGCTGGTGACTCCGTTGGGGACACTTAGAGGGTTAGGCCGTAGTCATGTTTCTTTACCCTTCACCCATGTAGAGTCTTCAATTAACTTGGTTTAATCCTATTCACTTTAAATTTTCAAAACTAAATTTTTAAAATTGTTTAAAAAAAAAATGCATTTATTCATATTATCTTGTATTATATTTGTCATCCACATATTAACACTTGCATCTTTATTTTGTAGGTACACATTTTGTTTAAATTTTATTAACTGCTTTGCATGAATGTGATGTACAGGATGAATGGGAGTTGTTGGGCCTTTTCCTCCACTTTTAAGAAAATCACACACACACTGCATGTGCACTTGCATTCTGCATACTTGCATACCCTGATATGTCCTTTCTAGTTAGAAAGGGGGAATGGTATATTGGTTGTGGGCAAGATGCTGTGTCAGTTTCTTCGCCTACGGCCTCTTAATGGTTCCCCCACTCGGATCACCAACCGATCATGGCATCACCTCGGGGAGTGGGCCTAGGTTTGAAGATCCGGGGACCGAGCCTTTTTAGGACGCATTAGTCAACCCTCAACCTCATACTCATATAGACACCATGCATAGCCAAACCTTTGCCAGATTTAAGACACGAGCACCGTTTTCAAAATCACGGAAGAAAGGGCGACTGCTCTTACTTTCATTTATACCTGTCTATTCCTGCTGTTATACTGACCGTGTTTATACTGTTATAATGCCTGTTTGACTGCTCATGCATGCACGTTTATCTTGCTACTGCATCCTCTCCCCTTATACTTTTTGCATATTTATGTTCATGCATTCAATATCCCATGTCAAGACAAGAGTTCCAAGTAACTCAAGTCACTGCATTCTCATGCATATGATTAACCCGTTGAGAGTGACACTAAGGTCACTCTTCCTTGCATTAAACCTACCTAAACCCTAAGGGTTCCCACGTAACCCTAAGGACTCATTGCATGCATCTCAATTCATTCCATAGAAGGGGCCCCAATCCTTCTATGCTCATGGAGATAGGGTTGCCAAGAAGGCAAGAGGCAATCAATCAACAAGGTCTCTTAGCGACCTCCTCGACATCAAATCCAAGGAAGGCGAATCCGAAGACTCAAGAGTAGTTTAGGGTTTCCCTTTGTAAAAGTAGATAGGTGGAAGTCCAAAGGAAAATGTTCCCCCTCCCCCTATTAAAATGTATTTCAAATCTTTTGTATCTTAAACACAAAATTTAATGTACTTCTTTATTTTTATGAATGAATACATAGATGATTGAGGGTTCCTACTTGACGGTAAGGTGTCTGCATACAGGGGCAAACCCCCTATCTCCAAAAGTGAGCCAATATATCATGACTAGTTTCCCTCTTTAAGAGGGGCACCTTAGAGCATGCATTGCATAAAGACTTGTCAAGGTCAAACACTGACTCTTTCCTTTTGTTGGTTTTAGGTACCTTCCCTCGTTCCCCAATCTTACAAGCATGGAATTGCTTACTCTTGATACTTTAACTCAATTACTAGCAGAGACGAGGAGTCAAGCATAGGATGACCGAAATGGAAGACATGCTTTCCTCACTCTTATCCCATGCAACCCATAAGCAAGCAAAGTCCTCGCAGGCCCAAACCCATGATGGACGGAAAAGGATGAAGAAGGAAGACCATGACCATACCGCCACTATTGCTTACCAACGACCTCCCCAAACAGAGGGCCTTGCTTGGATGCCTTCCAAACCAACCCCTAACCAAATACAAGGACTATATAATCTTTCCTTCGGATATCATCCCAACCCATTTGGCCCTGCTAAAAATTGTCCCATTTTAAAACATAGAACCCGAAGCCCTTTCAATTCCCGAACCATTAACCCAGCTGTGACCTCACCAAAACTTGGTCCCCAATCATCAAAAACATTTGCAATACCTCCTCGGACTAGGCGAACAAGTGGGAAAAAGCGGATGTTTACAAAACTCGCGTGCTCACAAACCGCGGCTTATTTTGGCCTCTTAGTAGCTGGATATCTGAAACCCGTACCTGCTCGACCCTAGCCCAATCCTCTACTTCATTATTTCAAATCTGTAGCAAGCTGTAAGTATCATTCGGATAGCCAAGGACATGATACTGAAGATTGTTTGGCCCTCAAGCATAAGATTCAAGACTTGATAGATAACAAGATCATTAGGGTACGACCAGCAAATCCTTCTCCGAATGGCTCTGCAAACCCTCCACTGGACCATACTGTTAACATCGTTACAAAGTTTGGTAACAATAAGGTTTGTTTTGCTGCATGCCAAGAGATATATTACAAGGACGAGGAGGAAATGGAACGGAAGGATGCCTGGTCACGGTATTATCCCAATGAGATGCCGACCCCCGAAGACAAACTCGCACACGAATCTGTGAAGAAAATTGATGAGGAACTGTCCAAACTTCATAACAAGAATCCCCCATTATGCACACTTGAGGAACACTAAGCCCCGGTTGGAAGCCAGAGCAGAAAACCCCAGGCTCCACCTATCCAGTTGGACGAATACGAGTGGCCCGAGTGGTTTGTTAGAGAAACTCCAGAGCAAGCAAATGAAGGCCAGACAGTCAAGAAAGCTGACAATTACATCATCACCGCCAACTCACTTGGAACTCCAAGAGAAGCATCTACCTATCCTGCCTTAGTTGAAAATCTCAACCGTGGATGGAATGCAGACGAGGGCACAGGCCCAAGACCTTACTAGAAATGGGTTCCCTTCAAAAGCGCACAAGAGAGGGGTGTTCATATCCACTTTCTTCCTATCCCCTTTATTTCCTGTCTTTAAATTGATGTTTACATTTCATTCTTGCTTGAGAACTCTATTCCTTTCTATGAAAATGATAACAATCTTTTGTTCACTGCTGCTGTCTTATATGTCTCTGGGGAATGGTGACTACTTTCTACGCAAGGGGCATGGTTTATCTTATGGAATGATCCAGCTTGAAGGGATGATAGCATGAGTTAACCACTCGCCAAATGGTCAGCTTTCCAGAGGGAGAGGATAAAGATGAGTGAGAATACTACCCAAAGGTGACACTTGCAAGACTCTAAGGCTAAGCGATGTGTGGCCAGTTTATCAAAATGAAGAGGAGCCATCTTTCATTTCCCCAAATATAAAGAATAAATAACTAAATAAATGAACAAATGTGCTCATATTCCTTTTGCTTAACCCCTAGTGCCTCGCGGAAAGCAAAAATTTTCTTTGTCAACCCTGATCCAAGACTGTCCTCCCCATACTAGGGCAGACAATAGTTTGAGAACTCTAGGAATGGTATCCACCCCCGCTGTGCTAAGGCAGCAATGAAAACTCTATGGATCAAGCAATCTAATTCAAAGTGAAGAGAGGCCCTCATTTCATCCCCCAAACAGTCAAAAGCAACCCCTTGCCAAACTTGTTGAGCCATCTATCCTTTTCTCAAGAAAACCCCAATCTAGGGATCACCACCCACATTGGGTATATTGAACTACCAAGGGAAAAGGTTTAAGGGAAAAGGGTTAAAGAATTGTTTCGTTTCATAAAAGAAAAGAAAAGAAATAGAGAGAAAAAGCAAAAGAAATGAGTTGCCAAGGGCAAAAAGCCAAAAAAAAAAAAAAAAAAGAAGAAAAAAAAATCCTTTAAGGAAAGTCCTGAAGAAAATCATGATTTGGGTCATCTTCAAAAGCATATATGAAGATCAAATGAGAAGAAAGTCATGTTTATCTCAAAAAGTATATAGAAAGAGTGAAAGAACAGGGTCATTTTCACCCTGAGAAGTATATGGCCAAAAGCAAGAAGGAAATTTAAAGGTGATCCTAGGCTACAAGGAAACCCAGTAGAAACAATAGGTTCAAGCCTTTATCCTTCCTTTCAAGAATCCCAAAACCATGGCCTACATTATAACCCTACTAAAGTCCCCTCTGATTGAAAGCAGATTGCTTGATTTAAATGAGCTAGATACGCTGCCAAAGCTAAAAAAAAAAAAAAAAAAAAAAAAAAAAAAAAAAAAATGCTAATCCTACTGAGAAAATGGTTAAGGACAGTATGAATCTAAACCTTGCTGAAAACAACATCAAATTTGAGCCTGCATATTCCGTTGTTTCTAAAACCTCTATAACTTAGCCTACATTACGGTCCTAAACGAAGTCTCCTCGTATTGAAATGACTGGCCACTTATCGTTCTGCTAAAGGTCAAGCAAGCGGTTGCTAAAACCCCGAGAGTTGAGAGTCTCAGCCCAATAACCCTATACACTAACCCTAGGATAGAAAGTTGGAGGCAATCAAGAGGTTGAGAAAGGTGCGAAGTGCTATCATCCAATCAAAGTAGGGTTGAGCTAGAAGAGAGGCTAAATCCCCGAAGAGGAGGGAGTTACCATTCTCAAGACTACAAGTTTAACAGCACCTTGGGTCATTCTATTAACATATTTCTAACCTGTGCACATGTGTTAAAAAAAAAAAAAAAAAAGAAAAAAAAATCAGCATAAGCTTTGCACACATAGGATATAACTCCCTGTAGAAATAGAAGTCACCAACATCAACTCATGTAATAAATATCTAACATCATCATACATCACATGCATCTGATCATATGTCTAGCCATAAAGATCATAAATGTATCTGTCTATCCATGCATCTAAGTACCATAAATATCCATTTTTGTACAAAATATCAAAATAAAACTGTCTAACATAAATATAACTCAGGGACAAGGGGCAAAATAGGATCAAAATCTCTACAAGGGACATCTATCATAGGTCGAAGTCAATATCATCTGGATCAAAATCCCCTAAACCCGGCATCGGAGGAGGGGGATAACTACTCGAAGCACCACCATCCTACAGGGAGGACAGAACCGAAATCAGCTACATACAAAAGGAACTAAGCAACAGCAGAGCAAGAAGGAGCAAAGAAAGAATAACATACCCCCCCACCACCCATCTAAGATAACCGAGCCGTCAGGGAAGCTACCTCGGCCTGGTACTGGTCTTGTTCCATCTGGTACTGGTCTCTTTGGTCTCTCACAGCAGTAAACTCGGCCTGGGGCACATATCCTCCAGCACGGCGCCACAAGTCGACCACCTCCTGACTAACAGCGTACCCACCGACTACTACCTCAAACCGGGTGAAGGCACCAACTGAATGAGCCCCAAAGTGCGCAGCATAATCCGTATCTGGAGGAAGCAGGAACTCGGCACCCGGCTGACGCTCCTGATAAGGGATAGGCACTCCTGCCACCAAGGCTCCAAACATATACTCTGGCGGAGCCCCTGCTGATCGAAACTCCTCATGAAACTGTCCCCGGTGTCGCTCTCCAAGATGGGACTCCCAGGTGTCATCACTGAGAAAGGCAGCTCTCGACAGGGACAATGGGACCAAGTACTGGACTGTCTCATAATGGATTGATCTAATGAAGGGCCGCCAGGTCACATCCCTCGCCTCAATCAGCTCCAGGTTAGCCTGGAGCGTCACAAAATCGGTAATCTTTGATCGCTGGGCTACCCGATCAGGAGCCCACCTCAAAGCACGAGGATAGAGATGATCCTCAACAACTGCAGGGCGACGCACCGGCAGGTACTCGTAGCTCCACCAGACAAGGAAAGGCCAGAAGCTAGTCATGCTGCCCTAACGAGAAGAGGTCCGAACCAGCATCAATCGAAGAAAGCAGCCAAAAGAAAAAGACCCCCAGTCCAACTTAGACAAAGCTCCCAGATCAGCTACTATACTCACCAAACGGCACGGCACGAGTGACTTGTTGTTGTTGCAGAAGTAGCTAAAGATGATATACAACACAAGTCGCCATCTCATGATGTCCCGCCTGGCAGGCGATGGCTCAGTAGCAAAAGTACGCTCATCCTGACTAATCCAAGAGACTGGGAAAGCATAACGCTTAGGATAAGGCAAGTCCAACAGCAAACAGGCCTCGTCCCTACTGACGGGGTGCAGGGTGATCCGCCAGCCGACAAAGGAGAGCCCTGTAATAACCGCCTAATCCAAAGGAGTAGGACCCAACTCGAAGCCGACATAATGGAAGGTCCCAGTCTCCCTGAACCACCTCTCAACAAGTGCCAGTACCAAATGCCGGTTCAGGCGGTTAGCCTGTATTCCCATGAAAACGCCGAATCCAATCTCTGCCAAGAAGGCACGATATGATGGGGCAGCCCACTG
Organism: Euryodendron excelsum; assembly: GCA_033060915.1. Classification (NCBI taxonomy): domain Eukaryota; kingdom Viridiplantae; phylum Streptophyta; class Magnoliopsida; order Ericales; family Pentaphylacaceae; genus Euryodendron; species Euryodendron excelsum. Next base: position 14,441,158 of record CM065385.1, read on the forward strand.
CATGGTCACAAAAACCTGATGAACAGCCCCTCTGAAAGCTGTATGTACCCGCAGAGGTGGCAAATGTTGTCTGGAATACACACTAGGGTAATAGGCCAGATCCCCGAGTGGTGGGACATCCGGTATCTGCAGATCTCCCAAGTCAGCATCCGGCTGCTTATGCCTGGAAGAAGCTCTCCCATAATCGGTCACCTGATCCCCAGGGCCCGGTACCTCCTCCTCGGCATCAATCTCCTTGGCAAAAGCCTGCTCAACCGGAGGAAAAGGGTCGACAGGTAGCCTACTCCCTTGCCCACTCCGACTGGATGAAGATCGTCCGGTAGATCGTCGACTACCTCTAGATCGACTAGAGCCACCAGTAGAATCTGTCCAAGCCTCCTTCCCCGAGCGGCGTCTCCTCTCAAAACCGTCATCACCCGCGTCTGCCATCCTGGAAAGGTAAGCCAAGATAAGTGATGTTAATATACGGTCCATGCAGTTAAAATAACTGTAAAATAAAACAAACAAATAACACAAACAAAACAAATAAAGGATTTCAAATGGTAAATTAAAAACAAAATTTCAACACATCTTGATTTTTCCAACTTCAAATCATATCTCAAGGATTTTCTGTCTTTTTCCTTCAAAAAGATTTTATTTCTAAAAAAAAAAAAAAAAAAACTTTTTCTAATTCGTTTCCCTAATTTCTAAAAATTTTTGCAGAGTCCCGTTAAAAAATGGCCCCTACAACACCCATGACATCAACACGAAACACAAACGTGCACTTCACATTGTCGCAATCACATAACTTCACCACCCTTGCACACTTTTCAATTTTTCAAAATTTTCAAAACATATGTTTTATTTTTTCCAATAAATCCATGGTTTTCAAAAAATGTCTTAAATTTCCTCAAAATCATCTCAAATGTTTTCAAAAATATTTCAATCTTTTTCTAAATTTCAAAGTTTAAAAAAAAAATTTCATCAATTTCTTGAGTTTTCTCATTTTTCTAAATTTTCTAAGTATTTTCCTATTTTTCAAAAAATAAAAAATTCACCGAGTTTTTAAAAAATCACGAAACTTCATAAAATTGTTAAACACATTTTTCTAAGGCACATTGCACAAAAACATAGCCAGAAAATCCAATACCCATGTCTGTAGGAACAAATTTCCTATTCCTGTAGAAAACCCCCTTCGTATATTCGCATATAAGCACTCAAATTCAATCAAACAAGCATCAGAATACAAAAACAACATCACCAAAGTGTTCAAAGCATATCAAAACATTAATTTCCACTATTCACATGATTCAAACGAAGTTCTACACATCGAAATCAACAAAATTTGAAAACTCATTTTTTGGAAGTTCTCCGGCGAAATCTTCTGTTCCGATGACCTTTCCGGCGACGTAGGCTCCTTTCGGCAATCACCCGTGGTCTCCAAAGAGTGCTCCTTCAATGTCCAAGACGAATTCCTCGCAATGCCTCACAAATTTGTGAAAACTCTCCCAAATCCCGTAAGCGTCCGAACCAGAATTTTCTGGTTTTAACTTCAAACCTGGTGCCACTAGCAGAGGCGCCAGGCATTTTTTGCCAAAGGTGCCACTGCTAGTGGCGCTAGTTGCAAGTTCCGGGCAATTTTGCCCTTGTTCTCCCCAAAACTCATTTTCGAAGGCCTTTTTGGCCTGTTATCTGTTTTCGACCCCCGTTGTCGAAAGATTTCTAGTGTCCATCCCTCCAATTGCCTCGCGGTCAACATGAGACTCTTACTCTTATCGTTTTCTGTCTTTGACAAGCAAAGACAGAAAAAGAGGGGCAGCTGTAAGCACCCCATTTTTGACCGCTCGGCAGTCTACACTCCGTCCAGACTTGTTTTCAAGTCATTGTGGGCATATTCCTATCGAAACCAACTTTCAAAGTCCAAATCCCGTCTGTCCATCGCCTCGCGGGCCCATCAGGCCCAAATATAGGCAAAATGACCAAAATGCCCTTAGGGGCATTGTCCTTTCCTTTCCGATTCCAATCCCACTCTCGAGACAGTTTATTCCTCGAGACGGTTCTAATCCAGGCACGTCTTTTCGAAAACGGTAAAACCCCTTTCCAATCCCACTCTCGAGACGGTTCCAATCCAGGCACGTCTCCTCGGAGACGATAAGTCCTCTTTTCAACCCCACTCTCGAGACAGTTTATCCCTCGAAACAATTCCAATCCAGGCACATCTCCTCGGAGACGATAAGTCCCCTTTCCAACCCCACTCTCGAGACAGTTTACTCCTCGAGATGGTTCCAATTCAGGGACGTCTCTTCGGAGACGATAAGTCGCCTTTCCAATCCCTCTCTTGAGACAGTTTATTCCTCGAGACGGTCCGAGTAGCGAAACTACTCACAAAGCCGTTAGAGTAGCGGAAATACTCACAAATAGGTCGATATAGGGAATTGCCAACAAACCCCTGTGTCACGACGACCGCCGTTAGAGTGGCGGAAACACTTAAAAACCAGGTCAACACCAGTGTCTGTTAGCCCACTTCGGTGAAAAATGACCAAACTGCCCTTTGGACCTTTTCCGAGACTTTTCGGCCAAGATGACCATTTTGCCCCTAGGCATCCAAACGCCCCAGGAACCACACTGGCTCTGGGTATCAAACCGGTAACCTTCTGAGACTACTTTTTATAGTATTCTCAAATCTCCCTTTACCTTTCCAGATCATTCCAAGTCCATTCCGGCCAACTCGGTACAAAATGACCGTTTTGCCCCTGGTGGGCTGGTCTCCTTTTCTGACCATACCGACTCTGGGTATCAAACCGGTAACCTCCCGAGAATGCTTCTTGTAGTATTCTCAGCCTTTCCGTATCTTTCTGGATCATTCCGAGTTAGTTCTGGCAAACCCGGTGCAAAATGACCATTTTGCCCCTAGTGGGCCGGTCTCCTTTTCTGACCACGTCGGCTCTGGGAATCAAACCGGCAACCTTTGGAAACATTCTGAGAAAATGTTTCCAGATCCCAAGTCTTCTTCCGGGATAGTCCGAGTCTGTCCCGGTAGCTTCCCGGTCCGGTTGACCGTTTTGCCCCTAAAGGCCCGGTCAACCCTTCCGATACATCCTATCCTCACTTTTCAAGTGAAATACCTCTAGGACACTATTTTTAGTGTTCCTGCTCTTTTTTGACCTTCCGGGTCATTCCCGGCTCTTTCAAATCATTCCTGGACTTTCCGGAGTCACTCCTAGTAAAGCCAAGCTAAAAATTGCATGGTAGTCACTTGTACAGGCGCCCAAATCTAGTCAAAGATACGTTGCTTGCTGACCTTAAATGTTTCCTAAGTGGCTGGCGCCACTAGTAGTGGCGCCAAGCCAAAAAATGGCCTGGCGACACTCCTAGTGGTGCCAGTGTATATTCTGGCCTAACGCCACTACAACAGGCGCCGGTGTTGTCTAACCTCTATAAATACAGAGCCTCTTCCAGTGTTTAAAGGGTCCGCAAACTCAGTCTAAAAATCATATAATTCGATATACAGAGCTCGTGCACTCCCTAAACCCTAGCCTCCTTAGGTTCTTCCAAACCCTAGCCACCATACACAAACCCTAGCCTCATATACACTCCTATACATCCCCATACACTCATACACTAATCTTCAACCCTCCTTCGAAGACTTGAAGAGTTGTAGTCTGAAGTTTGAAGCTTGAAGACAACTCTTGAAGATTAAAGACAAAGATCAAGACGAAGACCAAAGATCGAAGGCAAGCAAGGCGCCCAAAATAAAGAAGATATACGGTAGGCTTTCTATTTAAATTTTCGCAATTCCCCCCTCTCTCTTCTCTCTCCTAACCCACTTGGGTTTTCTCTATTTTAATCCCCCATCTCTTTCCCCCCCTTTCTTTGCATGCTTGAAACAAGGGGATTCCCGGTCCATGTGTAGGATTGGGCTATTGGAGAGTCACCGTGTTGGGAGCTTTCTTCTAGTCTAACCAGAGACCACGTGGGTCCGGCCCCCTTGATTATGTGGTGAAGCCTTAGCCTTGTATGTTCACGACCCCAAATTGCATTGTGCATATCATAGTCTTGCATCTTCCAAAATTCGTTTTCAAACTCGTTTTCAAAATCGTTTTTAAACTTGTTTTCAAAATTGTATCAAAATCTCTTTTTCAAAAACTTGTTTTCAAAACCACAATTCTAGGGTGATTCTAGCCTTTCCATGGCTAGGGTTACTTTAGGAGAGTGTTACATTAAAAGTGACTTTTATGGTTTATATTTTCAAATCTTATTGTTTTCCAAAACCACTTTCTTAAAGTGGTTCTAGCCTTCTTATGGCTACAATCGCTTTAGGGAAGTGAGACATTTTTATACCTTCTAAAAACTCTTTTTTCAAATCCCTTTTTCCTAAAAATCTCTTTTTCAATATACTTTCCTAAAACTCTCCTATCTAAAATTGTTTTCAAAACTCTCTCCAAAATCTATTTTTCAAAGCTTCCCTTTTCAACTCCTTTCCAAAAACTCTTTCACCTCAAAATTCACTTTCTAAAAACACTCCCTAAATTCACTTTCCTAAAAACTCTCTCCAACAATCTCCTTCCAAGAATCTTTCCAAAAACTCTCTTTCCAAAATCTTCCTTCTAGAAACTCCCCTCTAGGATTTCCCTTCTAAAAACTTTAGTTTCCAAAAACACGCTTTGCAAAAACTCCTCTTTAAAATCTCTTTCCAAAAACTCTCTCTTCAAATTCACTTTCCAAAAACTCCTCCCTAGGATTCCCTTCTAGAAAACCTTCGTTTCCAAAAGCGCACTTTCCAAAAATCCTCTTTCCTTAGAGCCCAAGTCAAGCTCTAGAACCCACAATTAGGACACCCTAATTTTCTTTCCAAAAACATGATTTTCAAACTTTGTCCCAAATCTAGGTTTCTAAAACCTCTTGTTTTTACATCCAAACTATACATGTTTCCAAAACCTCTTTTCTACGTTAAAATTCTAAAATTTTCAAATCTAGGGTTTCTAGAATCTCCCTTTCCAAATTCTTGCCAAATCGAATCTTTCCTTTAGGAAACTAAATCAAATCTTTCCATTTAGGAGACCAAATCCAATCCTCCGTTTTTGGAAACAAAATCAAATCATTTATTTTAGAAGCCAAATCCAATCCCTTCCTAATCTAAACCTTTCTTAATTCAATTCCTTCATAAACCATAAGTTTCCTAAACCTAAACTTTAAATCTTTCCTTAAGTTTCAAAATCCACATCTTTCCTAACTCGAATCCTTCCTAAACTTCCACTTTCATAAATCTTAAGTTTTCAAAACTTGCACATAAAAATCTTTCCTAAGTTTTAAAAGTCAACTTTCAAATCTTTCCTAATTCAACCCTTTCCTAATTCTACCTTCTTTCCAAATCATAACTTTCCAAATCCAAGTTTTCAAATCTTTCCTAAACTCAAACCTTTCCTAATCTCAAGACTTTCTAAAACTCTAAAACTTTCTAAATTTTAAACTTTCTAAATTTCAAATCTTTCCAAACTCAAAACTTTCTAGATTTGAAACTTTCTCAAGTTAAATCTTTCTAAACCTAAATCTCTCCAAATTCTAAACTTTCCAAAACTTCAAAATCTTTTTGAATCTAAAACTTTTCTAAACTCAAAACTTTCTTAATTCAAGACTTTCTTAAGTTGAAACTTTCTTAATTCAAACATTTCCTAAATTGAAAACTTTCCTTTTTCAAACCTTTCCTAAAACGAACCTTTTCTACTTTCAAAACTTCTCTATTTCAAAACTTTCTAAATTCAAGACTTTCCAATTTTCAAAACTTTCCTAAGTCGGAACATTCCAAATTCAAAACTTTCCTAAGTTGAAACTTTCTACATTCAAAACTTTCCTTAGTTGAAACTTTTCTAATTCCAGAACTTTCCTAAGTGAAAACTTTCTTAATTCAAAAACTTTTCTAAAATGACGCTTTCCTAAAACGGAACTTTTTTAAATCGGACCTTTCCTAATTCGAACATTTCCTAAAATCCAATCTTTCCAAGTCTTCCAAATCCAACGTTCAAGTCAAATCTTTCTAACTTTCAAGTCTTTCCTAAACCTCCATCTTTCCAAAACAAGTCTAAATTTTTCTTCCAAGTTCTATCTTTTCAAATCAAAATTCAATCTTTTCAATTCCAAAATTCCAAATTCCAAATTTCAATCCTCCATTCAAAGTTCAATCTTTCAATCTTTCAATTCAATTTCCAATTCAATCTCCTTCTTCAAATCCACTCTTCTATTTTCAATCGGACTCCGGTCCGAACTACGACTGACCTGATTCCTCCAAAGGGATACGTAGGCAACCTTCATAGGTGCGGTCACAACACTTTTCAAACTTTCAATTCCACCCTTAAGGGTGTGGTCTGCACATTTTTCAAATCTCAAATTCCGATCTATTTTCAAAATTTCAATTTTAAAATTTCAATTTTCAAATTTCTATTTCCAAATTTTTGAACTTTCCAATTTCAATTCCACCTCTTTAAATCTACTTTCAAATCAAATCAAATCAAGGGTTTTTATATTCTAGGCTAACACTAAGTTGCTATAATTGCACGTCAACTCTTGATGAATATAGCAATTATTGAAACTACCATCAACTCTACTAATGATGGTAGTTGACCTCCTAAAGTAGGAAATTACGTCAAGGCCACCATCCTATTAATTACCACAAAGATAATTCCCCATTATCGATATTCGTAAATTGGCACCATGCTAAAGAATTGTCAGCTTGACCCATTTACTTCTTATATGTCGCGCTTCGATTTTGAACCAAGCTCTCTAGGCTTGGGAAAAGCACGGTACTCTTTTTGTTATAATTTATTCTCCTAAAAGGACAAGTGTGACAAGGGTTTAAATTTAAAGACTTGATTTAATTTAAGGGCTTTTTGAAAAAATTAAGAGTTGCCACCTAACATAGTTAAAGATGTGTTATGTCACCTAAAACTAAGTGTAATCCGAAGACTAAACTTAAGTTTTTCAAGAAGGTTTTGAAAATGTCTTTTTTAAGAAGGTTTTTCGAAAAAAGGTTTTAGTAATCTTTTAAAAGCCCCTTTGAAAACGTGACTTCAATTTGGTTTTCAAAATAGAAATTTATGGTCCGGAGGTTGGTTAGGTGTAAGGAAGATATCCTAAGATCATCATCCTAACCTGCCTTTTCGGTCCTTATACGTCTAATCACCCTTAATTCACTCACTTGAATTATCGGTTACTAATAGTCTACTTGTATCCACTTTAGAGTTTTGAAAACAGGGTTTAGTCACCAATTTTTTGATGAATGATGCATGATGCATGATGCATATTTTTGAAAAGATTTTTGGAAATAGAAAAGTTTGAAAAGATTTTTGAAAATAGAAAAGTTTTGAAGTGTGACTTGAAATAGAAATTTTGATTGAGAGAGCATTTTGAAAATGGACATTTGACTTGGAAAAAGGGTTATGACTGCACTATTTTAGGTTACCTACGTATCTTATTTAATGAGAATCAGGTCATTCGTAGTTTAGGCTATGGCCTGATTGAAGATAGACTCATGAGAGTGTTGGAAGTTTTAAAACATTGGATTCAAGAGTTTTGACTTGAAAGTAGAACTTAAGGGTTTGAAAATGTCTTTGAACATAGGACTTGGGAGATGTTTGGAATATATTGAAACAACTCAAGAGAGTTTGGAAAATATTTTTGAAATAGAACTTGGGGAATTTTTGAAGTGTTTTGGAAGTAACTCAAGAGAGTTTTTGAAATGTTTTGAAACAACTCAAGATAGTTTTGGAATGTTTTCGAAAATAACTCAAGGGAGTTTGAAAAGTTTTTTGGAAGCTTGATTAGAGAGCTTTGAAATATTTTTGAAATCACTCAAGGGAGTGTTGGAATGTTCTTGTTTTGAAAATCTTAGAAATGGAGTTTGGATTGGAAAAATTTTTTGTGAACTTGTCTTTGAAAGGCTTGTGAAAACCATTATTATGTACCTTATGAAAGGTATCTTGAATATATCATCACTTTTGAGAGGTTAAATAATGAATAGCTAAACTCCTTTAAGGTTATGACTTTTGAAAATATTTTTGGAAAAGGGGCTAGAGACTTTCCTCAGGTTTTTAGACCTTTATAGTTATAGAACCCTACTTGATATCTCACATCCCTTGAGCAACCTCAACCATGTAAGGCCTAAGATTACTTCATTGTTGCAATTCTTGAAAATCGTTCTTGAAAAAAGCTTTGAAAAACACTTAGGGTTTTAGAACCCTAATATGAACAACCTTGAAAGTTGTATTTGATATATCACTTTCCTTTGGAGACCCTAACGATGAGAGGGTTAAGATCACCATAGAAATGTGAGCTTTGAAAACATTTTGGAGATAGTTTTTAGAAATGTTAAATGTCTAGCCATTTTAGTTAAGATAAGTTTAAGAGACTTTTGGGAATCACTTTAAAAAGGGGCATGGTGATATTTGAAAAGACTTTTGACTTGATTTTGGAAACTCAAGAGAGTATAATATTGTTTTTGGAAGGATGCTATGAAAATCATCTTGATTGGAAGGTGTTTGGAAAAAGGTTTAGAATTGGAGTCTTGAAGCCAACTAACCATGTCTGCGATGACCTAGGGTTAATTAACTAAGGTTAAGTTAACCTAGGGTTAAGATGACCTAGGGTTAACTAGCTAAGGTTAGTTTAACCTAGGGTTTGATTGACCTAAGGTTAATTAACTAAGGTTAGGTTAACCTAGGGTTTGGTTGACTTAGGGTTAACTAACTTGGATTAGGTTAACCTAAGGTTAGACAACTAGGGTCAAGTTAACCTAGGGTTTTGGAAGGTAGTTTTGAAAAGTAGTTTTGAACTAGGATTTGGATCTAGTGGTTTTTGAAAGTGGTTTTGAACTAAGGTTTGGACGTAGTGCTTTTGAACTAGGGTTTGAACCTAGTGATTTTGTAAGGTAGTTTTATGCATGAAAATTGAAATGGTGTTTTGAAAACCATTTTATGAAAACCATTCAAGTGAGTATTTGGGTTCATATGGTGGTATTTGAAAACCACTCAAGAGCGGGTTGCATTGGACCCATTATAACCACTAACTCAAGAGAGTGAACTTTTGAAAACCACTATATTAAAGGTAGTTTTGAAAAACCATTGTTATGCAAATTAAGGAGAATGAATTTTTGAGAACCCTTCCTGAAGAGGGTTGTTTTGAAAACTACTCTAGTGGGTTTAGGGTTCTTATGGTCATTATATGGATACCATTCACGAGAGGGTTCCATGGGGACCATTCCAACTATCGTGCCCAGATTTTTCACACTCGAGGAATACACACACAAGCGGAAAAAATGCTGTATTCTCTCGTTAGAACTCGCCCTCCTAGAAGAATGAGTGCGACTAGGTTTGAATTGAAAAATTGGTTTGAATAAAGGGCTTTTGGAAAAGATTTGGAGTCACTACCTAACTTGATTAAGGTGAGTTAGGTCACCTAAAAACTAAGCATAATCCGAAAACTACACTCAGGGTTTTGGAAAAGGTTTTTGAAAATATCACCTCGAGAGAGGGTTTTTAAGAAAAACAGGTTGTTTGGCAACTTTTGGAAAACATTTAAGCCCTTTTTGAAAAATAACTCCATTTTTGATCTTTGAAATTAGTGATTCTAGGTTCGGAGGTTGGTTACGTGTAGGGAAGACGCACTAAGCCATCACCCTACCTCGTCCTTTCGGTACCTACATGTCAATCTACCCTAGATTCACCTATGAGAGTCTTTAACTAACTAATGTTCAATCCTATCCACTTTGAAAAAGAATGTTTAAAAAGATATGATGCATGATATGCAAGTGCAAGAGAAAGACTTGATTTAAAAATAGATTCGGGAATAGAAGAATTTGATTTGATTTTAGAAACGAGATTTGAAAGGATAGATTTGAAATTGAAATTGAAAAGAGATTTGAGAAAAGGGATTTGAAATTAGAAATTAGAAATTGGAAGTTTGAAAATAGATTGGAGATTTGAAAAGATTGTGAAATTTGAGATTTGGAAAATATGGAGGAATTTGAAATTTGAAAGAAGTTGTGATCGCACCCATGAGGGTTGCCTACATATCCTTTTGGAGGAATCAGGTCAATCGTAGTTCGGACAAGAGTCCAATAGAAAATAGAATGTTTGATTCGAAAAAGGAGTTGAATTGGAATTTGGATTTGATTTGGACTTAGAATAGAATATTGAAGATTGGAATTTAGAATTTTGAAATTGAAAATGTTGAATTTTGATTTGGAAAGATAGAACTTGGAAGAAAGATTTAGACTTGTTTTAGAAAGACGAAGGTTTAGGAAATGAGAAGTTTAGGAAGGATTTGAACTGGAAAAGATTTGGATTAGGAAGTAATTGGATTTTATTTCTAAAAGAGAAGGTTTGATTTTGTTTCTAAAAACGGAGGATAGGATCTAGTTTCCTAAACGGGAGATTGGGTTTGGTTTCCTAAAGGGGAAGATTGGATTTGGCAAGGATTTGGAAAGATGAAGTTTTAAAAACCCAAGATTTGGAAGGCTATAGTTTTGACATAGAAAAGAAGTTTTGGAAATATGTAATTTTGATGTAGAAAACAGGAGGTTTTGGAAACCTAGGTTTTAAGGCAAGTTTGAAAACCATGTTTTTGAAAAGAAAATTAGGGTTTTCTAATTGTGGGTTCTAAGGCTTGACTTGGACTCTAAGGAAAGAGTTTTTGGAAAGTGTGTTTTTGGAAACGAAGATTTTTAGAAGGAAATCCTAGGAAGGAGTTTCTAGAGGGAAGATTTTGGAAAGAGAGTTTTTTTAGAAAGATTTTTGGAAGAAGATTGTTAGAGAGAGTTTTTGGAAAGATTTTTAGGGAGCATTTTCTAAGAAGGAAACCTAAGGAGTGTTTTTAAGAAAGTGGATTTTGAAGAGAGTATTTTGGAAAGAAGTTGAAAAAGGGAGTTTTGAAAAATAGACTTTTGGAAGGAGTTTTTGAAAACAATTTTGGAAAGGAGAGTTTTAGGAAAGTATGTTGAAAAAGAGATTTTTAAGAAGAGAGACTTTTTGAAAAGAAAAGTTTTTAGAAGGTATAAAAACATCTCACTTTCCTAAAGCGATTCTAACCATTAGAAGGTTAGAACCACTTTAGGAAAATGGTTTTGAAAATATGGACCATGAAAGTCACTTTAAATGTAACACTTTCCTAAAGCAATCCTAGCCATGAAAAAGCTAGAATCACCCTAGGATTGTGATTTTGAAAACGAGTTTGAAAACGATTTTTGGAAGATGCATGATCATGATATGCACAATGCAACTTTGGAGGTTGTGAACATACATGGTTAAGGCTTTACCACATAATCAAGGGGGCCGGACCCACGTGATCTCTGGTTAGCCTAAAGGAAAGCCCCCGACACGGTGACCCTCCGATAGTCTAATCCTACACATGGACCAGGAGTCCCCTTGTTTCAAGCATGCAAAGAAGGGGGGGGGAGTGAAGAAATTTAAATAGAAAACCTACCTTTATCTTGTTTATTTTGCGCGCCTTACTTTCTTCGGTTTTCGCTTCACTTCAGTCTTGATCTTCGTCTTCAATCTTCAGGAGTTGTCTTCAATCTTCAAACTTCAGATTACAGCTCTTCAAGTCTTCAAAGGAGGGTTGGAGGCTAGTGTATAGGTGTATGGAGGGGTGTATGAGTGTATAGGAGGCTAGGGTTTAGTGTATGGTGGCTAGGGTTTGGAAAACCTAGGGAAGCTAGGGTTTAGGGAGCGCACGAGCTCTGAAAATCGAAATATATGATTTTTAGATTGAGTTTGCGGACCTCTTTCACGCTAGAAGAGGCTCTGTATTTATAGAGGTAGGACAGACCTGGCGCCTGTTGCAGTGGCGCTAGGGCAAAATTGCTCTTGGCGCTACTAGGAGTGGTGCCCAACCAATTCTTATCTTGGCACCACTACTAGCGGCGCCAGCCAGTTAGGAAAGTTTGTAAGTCGGCAAGCAACATATCTTTGACTAGATTTGGGCGCCTATACTAGTGACTACCATGCAATTTTTAGCCTAGCTTTACTAGGAGTGACTACGGAAAGTCCGGGAATGAGTTTAAGAGATCGGGAATGACCCGGAAGGCTGGAAAAGAGTAAGGACACTTAAAACAGTGTTCTGGAGGTATTTGACTTGAAAAATGAGGATAGGATGTGTCGGAAGGGTTAACTGGGCCTTTAGGGGCAAAAGGGTCAATCGGATCAGGAAGTTGCCAAGACGGACTTGGACTGTCTCGGAAGAAGACTTAAGATTTGGAAACATTATTTAGAATGTTCCCAAAGGTTTTCAGTTTGATTCCTAGAGCCAGTGTGGTCAGAAAAGGTGACTGGCCCTCTAGGGGTAAAACGGTCATTTTGCACCGAGTTTACCGGAACTGACTCAGAATGATCCGGAAAGATAAAGAAGGGTTGAGAATATTATAAGGAGCAATCTCAAGAGGCTACCGGTTTGATACCCGGAGCCGGTGTGGTCGGAACTGACTTGGAATAATCGAGAAAGGTAGAGGAAGGTTGAGAATACTGTATGAAGTATTCCCGAGAGGTTACCAGTTTGATACCCAGAGCCGGTGTGGTCGAAAAAAGAGACCGGCCCATCAGGGGCAAAACGGTCATTTTGTACCGAGTTTACCGGAGCTGACTCGGAATGATCCGAAAAGATAGACGAAGGTCGGGAATACTATAAGAAGTATTCTCGAGAGGTCACCGGTTTGACACCCAGAGCCGGTGTGCTTCCCAGGGCGTTCGGATGCCTAGGGGCAAAATGGTCATCTTGACCGAAAAGTCTCGGAAAAGGCCCATGGGGCAGTTTGGTCATTTTTCACCTGAAGTGGGCTAGCATGCACCGATGTTGACCTGGGTTTTGAGTGTTTCCGCCACTCTGACGGCTGTGATGTTTGCGAGTATTTTCGCTACTCTAACGGTTGCGATGTTTGCAAGTATTTCCACTACTCTAACGGTTGTGATATTTGCGAGTATTTTCGCTACTCGGACCGTCTCGAGGAATAAACTGTCTTGAGAGAGGGATTGGAAAGGGGTCTTATCGTCTCCGAAAAGACGTGCCTGATTTGGAACCGTCTCGAGGAGTAAACTGTCTCGAGAGAGGGATTGGAAAGGGGACTTACCATTTTCGAAAAGACGTGCCTGATTTGGAACCGTCTCGAGGAATAAACTGTCTTGAGAGAGGGATTGGAAAGGGGACTTACCGTCTTCGGAAAGACGTGCCTGATTTGGAATCGTCTTGAGGAATAAACTGGCTCGGGAGAGGGATTGGAAAGGGGACTTACCGCCTTCGGAAAGACGTGCCTGATTTGGAATCATCTCGAGGAATAAATTGTCTCGAGAGAGGGATTGGAAAGGGGACTTACCGTCTTCAGAAAGACGTGCTTGATTTGGAACTATCTCGAGGAATAAACTGTCTCGAGAGAGGAGTTGGAGTTGGAATTGGAAAAGACAATGCCCCTAAGGGCATTTTGGTCATTTTACCTCTATTTGGGCCTGGCGGGCCTGCGAGGCGATGGATAGACGGGATTTGGACTTAGAGAGTCGGTTTCGGTTGGAATATGCCCATATTGACATGAGTACAAGTCTGGACGAAGTGTAGACTGCTGAGTGATAAAAAATGGGGTGCTTACACCAATCACATAACTTAAGAGAGTAAAACTTTAAAAATCAACATGGAATATAACACTTTGAAAGCTACTTTTGGTGAAAACTTAAGAGAATAGAGATTTTGGAAAGACCCTTTTGGAGGGTGGTTTTGAAATAATTTTTTTGCAAAAACTCAACAGAGCTATATGGAAATGTAAAGAAGGTAATTAAGGCTTGGAAACTAGGGTTTAGTCCTAGGCTTCAAGAAACAAACTCTTAAAACCATCTTTGGGAAAATACTTGATTATTGAGTTTGAGAATGACATGGAAATAGAAATAGTTAGGGTTTCTAGAAATTGGCAATGAGCATGAAAATGGAGCCAAGCATGCAATACATGAACATAGTAACCACATTCAAAGGGGGTCATAAAATCATACAAGGCTAAAAGGCCACACCACATTGTAAGGGGCCTATGGTCCATACCATGATAACGTAGGCTAAAGGGAGAACCCCCACTCGGTGGCTTCCTTAAAACTTCCCCTAGGTATGAAACTAAGTTCCTCTTGTTTAAGCAAGCAAGAAAGGGGGGTAGAAGATGTGGTGTAAAACAGAGAATAGCCTAAATAGGCTAGGAGGGAGAAGAGAAGAGTGGGGGGTAGCAAAATGTAAATAGAAATACTACATTGTCTTTACAACTTCTTCAAGCTTCAATGGAGGGCTTTGCTTGAGCTTTGAAGGGTCTTCAATGGGCTTGAAGTGGGTTGGAAATGGCTTGAATCTTGCTTTGGAGGCTTTGGGGATGATGTGTATAGGCTTGAAGTGAGTGGAATCTAGCTTGGAAGGTTGAAAGAGGTGGAGTTTTTCGAAGTTCTGGGAGTATTTCAGCAGGGCTTCGCCATTATTTTCAGCTCTGGAATATGTAGGGGGGGGGGGGGGGGGAGGCCACTATTTATAGGCAAAAAAAGCCTCTAGGCATATGTCGTACATGCGTCTAATAAAAAATTGGCCAAGCGCATGTAGCACATACGCCTTTCCTCCTTTAGGGGCTGAGTGCCACATGGCACTCTCTATACTACCCATTCTTAGGCAACAAGCAAATTTTTGGATGATTTGATAATTTTTCGGGCTCATGTAGCATATGCTCTACTATCGGGAACTTTTATGCTGACTTTGCCTTGATATTCGTGCAATCCAAGAAAGATCCAGAAAAATCGGTCACATTCATGATATTCCCCCATTGTTTCTCATGAATCGAGAGCCCTTGAGGAGCTTCAAAGGATTTCATATCATAAAGATATTTTAGCAGGAAGCATGCATGAAAATAAGCTTTTTGGAGAGTCTATGAGACACTCTGTGAATTTCTTGAAATTGTAGTTTTGGGGCCATGTGATCGAGGCTTTTGGGAAGTGATCTCTCCAATCGAACCGTACCGATGGAAAGTGCACTAGAAATACTTTTAGAAATTCCTTGATTTATGCATTTCTCAAGTTTTTTAACAGTGCGTTTTAATCAGGGAATTGAAGAAAAAGTCAACCCTGGTGGAGCGTCTGTGAGACGCTCCAGGGGTCTCTTAAAGTGGAACTTTCAGGCCATGCAATTGGATGCCTTAAGAAATAATCTTTCCAATCGAGCTGTGTCAATGGAAAGACCTATGGGAAGGGTTTTGGGAATTTTCTAATTTACACATTTCTCAAGTCATTTGGTGGTGTATTTTAATTAGGGAATTGAAGAAAAAGACAAGCCTAGTAGAGTGTATATGAGATGCTCCAGGAAGCTTTTGCTGACTTAGAGGTATTTCGAGTCAAGGGACTCACTTGGAAATGGATAGGGAACTCATTCAGAGTATCCTGATGAATGCCGGTTTGGTACCTGGAGCCGGGTTGGTTTATGAAGTGCCCGGGCTACCAAGGGCAAAACAGTCATTTTGACCAAAACTTGCCAGAATGTGATTGGGATGGAGGTGAGTGCATATCAAACATTGCAGACTGCCTAGGGACAATTCTGGGAGGTGGACTTATTGTCTCAAGGAATTGATGCTTTCTTAAAGGACTTGTCGGAGTGTCCTTGGGGCCGTTTGGTCATTTTGATTAGGTATCACCAGAATTGGTTCGGAGTCTACTGGAATGGCAAATTGAATATACCAAACTGTTTGGAGACAATCTTGGAAGGTGGAATTACCATCTCGAGGACTTGGTACTTTCTCGAAGATGTCCCGAGTTGGATGGGCTTATCGTCTCGACTGGTTTGTACTTTCTCACAAGACGTGCCATCATGCCCAAGGGGTAGGTTGGTCATTTTTCACCAAAACGGGCTAGCAGGCGTCAGTGTTGACTTGGGTTTATAAGTGTTTCCATCACTCCGACGGTTGTGACGGGTTGGTCTCTAAAGGTCTTTCTTTTCTTTGGTAAACGTGCCACAGCCAAGAAGTGCATTCAGTCTCATGACATTGGGTGGTTTAATGGCAAAACATGTGTCAACCTGGTGAGTGTTCTCGTCACTCCAACGGCTTAAATGTTTGTGAATGTCTTTGTCACTTTGATAGTTTGGTGTTGGTTCTGGAGACTGGCTGATCTCAAAAAACTACCGAATGTCAAAGGGCATAACGGACATTTTCCATTGGCAGGCTAGTAGGCACTAGAAGTGAACCGTTTAAGGTTTGTGAGTGTTTCCATCACTCCGACGATGGTGATTGGTTTCAAAGACTGCCCGGTCTCTGAAAACTACCTTGGAAATTTTGTGAGTGTTTCCGTCACTCCGACGGCGTTTGGTATTAGTTCCGGAGATCAATCAATCATAGGAAGCTGCTTGGAATGCCTAGGAGCATTTTGGTCATTCGGCTTCAATTGGGCCCTACGGGCTCGGAAAGTGACCAATTGACTAGATTAGAGTTTGAAAGCCGGTTTGGCCTTGATAGTATTGTGACATTTTACTAGAAGATAGGTTGGACCGGAGATTGTCGAGAGAGCAAAAATGGGGTGCTTACATTATCCAAGACTATCCAGTCTAACAACTATTGATCACTACAAATTATTTATTTCTTAAAATAAATAATAACTTTGTACTATAAATAGTATATGAATAAAAAACTTGGTATGCTAGCAGTGATCAAACGAAAGACTAAGTCAAGGGAATACCTATCTCATAAGAGTGTGGTGGCCTTATTGAGATTAGAAGTTCCTAAGTCCTAACAATGTACACCCAACCTATTGAGGTATTGACCATACAAAAGTCTCACTAATTGATAAATCAAAGTGCACACCATCAAGTACTTGAGTCCTTTTATCCCTTAAGGTTAAGACTCATTTTGCAGTTAATAGAGTTGTAAGAAGTGACACTACCACTGACAGTAGTGGGTATGTATTTTTACCCTGATCCAGTTCAATGTACTCCAAGTACATCAACACATTAACTTGGAGTTAATTACTCCTACAGTTGAGATCAACCTTCTATAAAATAAGGTTACAAATGCTATAGCTAACTAAGTGAGTTGTCCAAGCTCACTCTAACTATGAACTAAGTTTGGAATTACAAGTAGCTTGTGTGATCATATCTCTCTGTACATAAATCACATTCACACACATGATCCACCTTAAGTGTACACATCTCATGCATATATAATTGCCAATGCAATATGAATGAATGTAAACAAGAGAGAGAATCAAATATAATATTAATCAAATATCCTAAATATGGCTTCAAGGGCTCATGCAATCCAACAATCTCCCACTAGCTCTAAGGCCATGACCTATCACACCTAAGTCCCGTGCCCTCTACATGAGAATAAAAAACTTTAATAGTTAATGATCTTGTGAAAGGATTTGCAAGGTTCTCTGTTGATGCGATCTTAGTCACTACTATATCTCTTCTCTGAGCTATATCCTTGATAAGGTGATATTTTCGCTTAATTTGCTTCCCCTTCTTGTGGTCTCTTGGGTCCTTGGACTGAGCTATTGCAGCACTATTGTCACAATAAAGCACAACAAGACTTTAAGCCAGTGGTACCACTCCAAGTTTCAAGAGAAATTTTCAAAGCCAAACTGTCACCTTAGCTACTTCCGAATCTGCTCTGTACTCAGCCTCCATGGTGGAATTAGCAATACACGAGTACTTTATGTAACACTGCAAAAATTCTGGTGACATTAAAATTTTTCTTCACTACACCCATGCTAATTTTACTAGAATAAATATTTGAGGTAATAAAAATATTTAGAAACACATGCAGTTTATCACATTTATGCCTTGACAAATAAAACCAAACCTGATTCAAAACCCCACCGGTTCAACCCAACCAAGACACCTTTGTAATGATTTCACCTATGCGAATCTAATAGCATAAATTATATATACAGTTCATAAAATATGAGACTAGAAAGATGCTTCAAACATATTAAATAAAACAACCAAATTGAATGTTCCCGACCACATTAGCAAACCGAACATCGGACTTGCACCCGACCAAAACACCTGGCTAATCCATGCACTATTTTAGTATGACATCTGGCTGCACACTCTAGAATTGAGTAGGCAATTCGAATGTCGTGGAAATATCATCGAAATACCGACTTCGCCGAAACCGACTTAAGCTATTTGCACACTACGCACATCATATGCACCAACACCTGGCTTGTACACCTGTCACAGACTAATTATGCTTGTAGTATAGATATTACAAATAACTATTGAAGGTGGCGGAGAAAACTGAAACAATCCAAAAAGAAAAACCGAGGAAAAAAAAAAAGAAGGAAGAAGAGAGAAGGAACCGGGGCTCTTAACAACACACCCAGGTGAGAGACCTCTCCCTACCACTTCCCCCATAGCCAACCCAGTAGGAAGAAGACTACCATGGCTGGAAAATTTCGGTGACCCGAAGAGAGAGAGAAAAAAGGAAAAAAAAAAAGAGAGAGTTCACGGTTATGGTGATGACAGTGGGGATAGGGCCTGGGGGATTATCACAGCAGCTAGGTTGTTCCTCAAGGACACCCATGGGTGTCCTAGAGAGACCCGTGGCCTCTGTGCATGGCTCTCCTAGCTCCTAGAAGCAAAATCTCATCGGAAAAACTGTCCAGGGGCACAACTTCGGCCATCGGCCACCTTTGCTGGTCGCACCACTTGGGGTCGACTCCTCTTAGGGTCTGGAACAAATGTCATGAAGGGACCAAGGGCTAAAAACGAAGGGAAGGCAGCCAAAATGGTAGTTGCAGGTCTGAACCGCTAGGGTTCCGCCATGCAGCCGCCATTTTGGCCTCCGTCCGGCCACCTCCGGCCACCATGGGCCAAGCCTAGACAATGAGCATGAAGTCTAGGACCTTGCCAACCCCTGGGGCTCTCATGCATGGATGGAAAACCCAGAAATTGGCGGGAAAAAGGACCTGCATCACGACCAGTTGTGGTGGGAGGAAGAAGAAGGCCATGCCTTCCTCCCCCACGCGTGACTGGTGGCGCGTGAGGGCGCGTCCCACATGGTCAGGCTCTAAAATTTTGAGGGCTACACTATGAATATCTTATTATGATACCCTTAAAATTTCAGGGCCCTAAAGAATTTTCTATGAATTTTCATGAATTTATTACGCTTTTTGACATGAAAATTCACAGAAAATACAAGAGATAAGAGAATATTCTGGAATTTTGTCAAAAAATCCCTAAAAATATAAGGGATCCATATATAGGAGAGTAGCCTTCCTAGCTACCCCGAAAAAAAAAAATTCCAGAATAACTTCCAGTCCAAGTTACCGAAAAATTTTGTTCCGACCCAAAGACGTGTACCACCCAAGATTCTAACACCCTTCTAACAATCTAACTTGATAATAATATATGTACATTATATGAAAAATAGATACCTAACTTATGGTAATATGAACAGAAAATACGTGAAGAACTGCCAGGAATCTTCTGCACCAAGAAACCGACAGGGTAGGAAACCGGGCATTCTTTATGATACATGTTTATTTTTAAATCATATGAAATGTTTTTTAATATTGGTTTGCACGCTATATATATACATCTCTTGTATGATTGCATCACTGGGGAGGAATAAGGGAGGCATAACCGAACAAACGAAGGAACCCCAGGTTAAGATCATGGGTGACTACTGATCAACTGGTATCGGGGCTACCACAAATCAGTACTCACTAACTTGGTCTGGGCTAGATGATCATTGGTGGACCCCCACTAAACTTGAAGAGAAAGGAGTGTCAAGGGTGGGCCCACTGGGCTTGATGATGCCCCAAGCAGGATATACCTGCAGGATCCTAATAATGATAAAAAGAAACGGGTACATATGCATGGCATAGATTTACTGCATCTTACACTTGTGTTTTAAAGAATTACGGTATTTCTATTGAGCTTCATCGCTCATACCTATTTTATGGGAACCTTTTTAGGAAAATAGAACTCAGCTGGATCCCAAAGAAATGATTAGGAATGAACCCCCAGTTCGGTTGACATTTTCTTAGCGTTTAACTTGGATTGTACATAAAAATAAAGTTATGAACCTCTACTAAAGATATATAATGTTCAGGATGTACGATCTTTTTAATAGAATATGAATGATGGGTCTTTATTTTATAAACCCCCTTGTCTCGATCTAGAAAAGAAAATGGGTCGTGACAAAGTTGGTATTAGTGCCCGGTTTTAGGTCTTTGAGGGTTTTGTTTTCAGAAAGCTGAGGTTACTACTTGTCGAAATCTATAAGTAATAGATTGTTAATTGAGTGCTAACTTTAACACTTTGGTGCAGATGAATTTGTCTGAGTGGGATGATATACTTATGAACCAATTAGAAGTGGAGAGCAAAATCAGAGCCAATCGTAGGGCTGCAACATATGATCAGGTTAGGACGTTCCTTCGTGCTGAAATTTTGAAGGTCGCTCAGAGATGGGGTGATCTTCCTAGATCATTGCAAGACTCTGTCGTACACCATCGAGTGTCCTCTATGAAAGAAGTAGCTCAAGAGGTTTCTGCAATCATGAGGAACCCTAGCGAGTACCAACAACTGATAATCAGTATGCAGTTATCCGGGGAATTAACCTTCGCAGGAGGGCAGGGATAACTTTTTCTGCCCTCCCGTCACCCCACTACTCAGGGACACCAGACTGCCCCACCTCCTGGAAATTTCCCGCCATCCCCTGACTACAATCCTTTAACACCTGAGGAGCCAGTAACGAACCCACTCCAGTAGTGCCTACCACCTCGGTTGTCGACGTGTCAGACACTGAGGACGACCCAGATGAGGATGTGTAGTAGGGAAACATAATCTACTATGTATAACTAGGGTATGTTAATAATAGTTGTAAGATAGATCTGTTCTTCCCTATTTTGACCCCCGTAGAAAGGAAGAATCAACCGGTACTATGTTATTTTGTCATCTAACGCTGCACTTTTGTACTTATTGTTTATAGTAATGGATCGTACTTAACTATCCGTTGCAACTCATAAGTACTAGTACTGAATACTATGTTTAATATAGTGTCATACAAATCGGCCTAACCAAGGTATTAATTTTAGATGACAAGGACAAGAGCCGGAGTGGAGTCAAATGGGAACGACAAGACCCCAACAAATAGCCAGTGGAATCAAATTCTGCAAAGTCTTCAGACTATGACTAATCTATTGCAACAACAACAGACACAGCAAGTACCCTTTGTCCCTCCTCAACCACCACCTGTAGTAACGCCTATAATGAACCCGGAAGATAGAAAGACTAAACTTCTACGAGAATTCCAAAAACAAAACCCTCCAGAATTTACTGGAGCCCCAGATCCCTTAGTAGCAGAAAGATGGCTGAAACAGATCCGTAAGGTATTGGATATTGTAGGAACCCCCGCGAAATTTCAGGTGGAATTTGCAACTTACTGCCTTCAAGGAGAAGCTGATTTCTGGTGGGATTCAGTCAAACTAATGAGGGATGTCAGGAATTTGTCGTGGGAAGAGTTTGTAACTCTTTTCCAGAATCATTATTTTCGGGAGGTAGTGAAGGAGACAAAAATGGACGAGTTTGTACAACTACAGCAAAACAATATGACAGTAGGCCAGTACATGGCTAAGTTTTTGGAATTATCACAGTTTGCCCCAGATCTTATCGCCACCGAAGAACGGAAGACACAGAGATTTCTCAAGGGCTTAAGGCCTGCAATTCGATCACGGGTAATAGCGTTCATGGGCCAGCAATTTACTGAAATAATAGATCGAGCTATGCTCATAGAGCAAGAGTTAGATGGATTGTAAGTTTCAAATTGGAGGGAACCTACTTGAACATTAAGGGGTCCTCTTAATGTTAATCACTCTAACTCTCCGACTTCTCGATACCAGCCCTACTCAAGAGTTGGAGTGAATCCTAGGGGAACCCAGAATGATGGACCCATTTGTTATAACTGTCATCAAAAAGGACATTTGAGATGGAATTGCCCACATGTCAGAAGGACCAGGAGTAGTACTAATAATACCAATTCGGTACCACTACGAGTACAGCCAACTCGAAATTTCTCAACACGCTCTTCAACAACCTCCCAAGAAACCACTACAGGACAACCAGCCCCCACTTCAACCAGTTTTAATCAGGGTAATCAAGGGAAAGCAGGAAAAGGGAAACAAACCGGTCAGCCTATTGTACCTCGAATGTTCGCCCTCCCTACAACCGCGGAAAAGGGTGAAGCCTCTAATACGGTGATTGAAGGTATGATTTTACTTTACAATTCTTGGGTTACCGTATTAATTGACTCAGGAGCTACACATTCGTTTATTTCCACAAAATGTGTAGATCACCTCAATTTAGTTACCACACCATTAACCACACCATTAGGTATCCACACTCCTACTAGTGGGGTAGTAATGGTATATGTGGGATGTCCGTCCAGTGTTTTGCGGGTAGGTATTTATGAATTTACGGTGGATCTAATCCAATTAGATATGGACGGGTTTGATCTAATATTAGGAATGGACTGGCTAACAAAAAATAAAGTAGTCCTGAATTGTAGTCAAAAGACCTTAATTCTATGGCATCCAAGTAAAGAGGAGGTGCGTTTTCCTGAGGAAAAAGATATAATCATGATACGACCTAAGGTAATGCTCCGTGATAACAGAAATTGACAAAAGGATGTTATTTCTTTAGTATATTGAAAGAAGAGAGGGAAACGTAAACCAAGGCAAAGACAATACCGATAGTAGATGAGTTTTCAGATGTATTCCCAAAAGACTTACTTGGGTTACCCCCAAACCGAGAAATAGAATTTGCCATTGAATTACACCCTAGAATAGCTCCCATATCCATCGCACCCTATAGGATGGCACCGACAAAACTCAAGGAATTAAAGGTGCAGTTGGATGAATTATTGGAAAGAGGGTATATTCGCCCCAACACTTCACCTTGGGGAGCACCAGTGTTATTTGTGAAAAAAAAAGATGGAACTTTACGATTATGTGTGGATTACCGGCAGTTAAATAAGGTGACCATCAAGAATAGATATCCTCTTCCAAGAATTGATGACTTGTTTGATCAGCTTAGAAGAGCAACATACTTTTCTAAGATTGATTTGAGGTCAGGATATCATCAGTTGAGAATAAGAGAGGCTGACATTTCCAAAACTGCCTTTAGAACCCGATACGGACATTTTGAATTTGTAGTGATGCCCTTTGGGTTAACAAATGCACCTGCTGCCTTCATGGACATGATGAACAGAGTATTTCGAGATCAGTTAGACCGTTTTGTAATTGTCTTTATTGATGACATTCTTATATATTCTATAGACGAGCAAACCCATAAGGAACACTTGAGGATAATTTTGCAAATTTTACGAAAACACCGGCTCTATGCCAAGCAAAGCAAATGTGACTTTTGGATGAAAGAGGTGAAATTCTTAGGACATGTAGTGTCTAAAGAAGGAATATCAGTAGACTCTACAAAAATAGAAGCAAGAGTAGAGTGGAAGAAACCTTTTACTATTACTGAAATTCAAAGTTTTCTAGGATTAGCAGGGTACTACCGAAGGTTTGTGGAAGGATTCTCTAAGATAGCAGGCCCTCTTACACAACTAACCAGAAAGGGGGTAAGATTTGTATGGACAGACAAGTGTGAAGAAGCATTTCAACAATTAAAAGGCAAATTGACCACCGCCCCCATTCTTACTCTTCCAAGTAGTGGAACACCATATGTGGTATATACAGATGCCTCTCGTCAAGGATTGGGATGCGTTTTAATGCAAGAAGGGAAAGTTGTAGCTTATGGGTCAAGACAACTCAAAAAGCATGAAGGAAATTACCCTACTCATGATTTAGAAATGGTCGCCGTAATCTTTACTCTGAAAATTTGGAGATGTTATTTGTATGGAGAAAAGTTTGAATTATTTACGGATCATAAGAGTCTTAAATAGATTACCACTCAAAAAGATTTGAACCTAAGACAAAGGAGATGGGTGGAATACATGGAAGATTATGATTTCACCCTACAATATCATCCTGGTAAGGCCAATGTTGTAGCAGATGCCTTAAGTAGGAAAAATCAAGGAAATATGAGCTGTCTTGTGTTAGAAAAATGGAACGCCATTCAAGTATTGGAATCCTATGAAGAATTTGGGCACAGAGAACGAATACTATGTGGTCTCCAAATTCGATCTCAGATATTAGAGGAAGTGAAAGAAGCTCAGCGGGAAAGCCCGGAAGTACAGGAGATAAGGGAAAAAGCAGAAAAAGAAGGAAACAATACAGATTGGACTATAGGTGAGAAGGGTGAACTTTGATATAGGGGAAGGTATTTGGTAGTAAACAAGGAAGAGTTAAAACAAAAAATACTAGCAGAAGCACACCATTCCAAATTTACCATCCATCCAGGAAATACCAAGATGTACCAGGATCTTAAGCGACAATATTATTGGAAAGGGATGAAGAAAGATGTTGCACAATTTGTGGCACGTTGTCTTACCTGTCAACAGGTAAAAGCCGAACACCAACGTCCGGGTGGGTTATTGCAACCACTACCAATCACAGAATGGAAATGGGAACAAATGACCTTGGATTTTATAACAGGAGTACCCGAGACTCGACAAGGTTATGACACGATTTGGGTCATTGTGGACCGACTGACAAAAGCTGCACATTTCTTACCCGTAAAGGCAACCGATAGTTTATGAACTTTAAGTCAGTTATATGTAAAAGAAATACTTTGATTGCACGGAGTGCCCAAAATTATCATGTCGGATCGAGATCCCCGATTTGCCTCTCTATTTTGGCAAAGTCTTCAGAAAGCTTTAGGAACACAAATACACATGAGGACAGCTTATCACCCACAGATTGATGGTCAGTCCGAAAGAACCAATCAAATCTTGGAAGACATGCTTCGCGCTTGTGTTCTGGACTTCCAAGGAACCTGGAGTGATTATCTACCCCTAGTGGAATTTGCCTACAACAATAGCTATCAAGCCAGCATAGAAATGGCCCCATACGAAGCATTATATGGACAACCCTGTCGAGCACCCAACTGTTGGTTAGACTAGGGGACAAAGTCCTGTACGGACCAGAGATCATTCAAGAGACCACCGAGAAAGTAAAAACAATACAGGAACAGTTCAAGACTGCTCAAAGTCGACAAAAGAGTTATGCTGATCGGCATAGACGACCCTTGGAATTTCAGGTTGATGAATGGGTATTTTTCAAGGTAATTCCACATAAAGGTGTGATGAGATTTGGCAAAAAGGGAAAGCTCGCACCACGATTTATTGGACCTTTCCGTATTTTAGAAAGAATAGGGCAAGTGGCATATCGACTGAAATTACTCCAAGAATTAGAACAGATACACAACGTATTTCATGTATCTATGTTGAGGCAATATCACCCTGATCCTACACATATACTTCACTGGGAAACTATTGACATATAGCCGGATCACTCATATGACAAAGGGCCCATCAAGATAGTGGATCATCAGATAAAAGTTTTGCGAAACAAAGAAATTTCTCAAGTGAAGGTAATTTGGCAACATCATGGAACAGAAGAAGCCACGTGGGAAGCTGAGTCAGATATGAGAACCCGCTATCCGTACCTATTTGAACCGAATTTCGAGGACGAAATTTTCTAAAGGAGGTAAGATTGTAATGCTGTGAAAATTCTGGTGACTTTAAAATTTTTCTTTACTACACCCATGCTAATTTTACTAGAATAAATATTTGAGGTAATAAAAATATTTAGAAACACATGCAGTTTATCACATTTATGCCTTGACAAATAAAACCAAACCCGATTCAAAACCTAGCCGGTTCAACCCAGCCAAGACACCTTTGTAATGATTTCATCCATGCAAATCTAATAGCATAAATTATATATACAGTTCATAAAATATGAGACTAGAAAGATGCTTCAAACATATTAAATAAAACAACCAAATTGAATGTTCCCGACCACATTAGCAAACCGACCATCGGACTTGCACCCAACCAAAACACCTGGCTAATCCATGCACTATTTTAGTATGACATCTAGCTGCACACTCTAGAATTGAGTAGGCAATTCGAATGTCGTGGAAATATCATCGAAATACCGACTTCGCCGAAACCGACTTAAGCTATTTGCACACTACGCACATCATATGCACCAACACCGAGCTTGTACACTTGTCACAGACTAATTATGCTTGTAGTATAGATATTACAAATAACTATTGAAGGTGGCGGAGAAAACCGAAACAATCCACAAAGAAAAACAGAGGGAAAAAAAAAAGAAGGAAGAAGAGAGAAGGAACCGGGGCTCTTAACAACACACCCAGGTGAGAGACCTCTCCCTACCACTTCCCCCATAACCAACCCAGTAGGAAGAAGACTACCATGGCTGGAAAATTTTGGTGACCCGAAGAGAGAGAGAGAGAAAAAAGGAAAAAAAAAAGAGAGAGTTCATGGTTATGGTGGTGACAGTGGGAATAGGGGCTGGGGGATTGTCACAGCGGCTAGGGAGTTCCTCATGGACACCCATGGGTGTCCTAGAGAGACCCGTGGCCTCTGTGCATGGCTCTCCTAGCTCCTAAAAGCAAAATCTCGCTGGAAAAACTGTCCAGGGGCACAACTTCGGCCACCGGCCACCTTTGCCGGTCGCACCACTTGGGGTCGACTCCTCTTAGGGTTTGGAACAAATGTCATGAAGGGACCAAGGGCTAAAAACAAAGGGAAGGTAGCCAAAATGGTAGTTGCAGGTTTGAACCGCTAGGGTTCCGCCATGCAGCCGCCATTTTGGCCTCCGTCCGGCCACCTTCGGCCACCATGGGCCTAGCCCAGACCATGAGCATGAAGCCCAGGACCTTGCCAACCCCTGGGGCTCTCATGCATGGCTAGAAAACCCAGAAATTGGCCAAAAAAAGGACCTGCATCGCGACCAGTCGCGGTGGGAGGAAGAAGAAGGCCATGCCTTCCTCCCCCACGCGCGACTGGTGGCGTGTGAGGGCGCGTCCCACATGGTCAGGCTCTAAAATTTTGCGGGCTACACTATGAATATCTGATTATGATACCCTCAAAATTTCAGGCCCTAAAGAATTTTGTATGAATTTTCATGAATTTATTACGCTTTTTGACATGAAAATTCACAGAAAATACAAGAGATAAGAGAATATTCTGGAATTTTGTCAAAAAATACCTAAAAATATAAGGGATCCATATATAGGAGAGTAGCCTTCCTAGCTACCCCGAAAAAAAAAATTCCAGAATAACTTCCAGTCCAAGTTACCGAAAAATTTTGTTCTGACCCAAAGACGTGTACCACCCAAGATTCTAACACCCTTCTAACAATCTAACTTGATAATAATATATGTACATTATATGAAAAATAGATACCTAACTTATGGTAATATGAATAGAAAATACGTGAAGAACTGCCAGGAATCTTCTGCACCAAGAAACCGATAGGGTAGGAAACCGGGCATTCTTTATGATACATGTTTATTTTTAAATCATATGACATGTTCTTTAATACTGGTTTGCACGCTATATATATACATCTCTTGTATGATTGCATCACTGGGGAGGAATAAGGGAGGTATAACCGGACAAACGAAGGAACCCCGGGTTAAGATCATGGGTGACTACTGATCAACTGGCATCGGGGCTACCACAAATCAGTACTCACTAACTTGGTCTGGGCTAGATGATCGTGGGTGGACCCCCACTAAACTTGAATAGAAAGGAGTGTCAAGGGTGGGCTCACTAGGCTTGATGATGCCCTAAGCAAGATATACCTGCAGGATCCTAATAATGATAAAAAGAAACGGGTACATATGCATGGCATAGATTTACTGCATCTTACACTTGTGTTTTAAAGAATTACGGTATTTCTATTGAGCTTCATCGCTCATACCTATTTTATGGGAACCTTTTTAGGAAAATAGAACTCAGCTGGATCCCAAAGAAATGATTAGGAATGAACCCCCAATTCAGTTGACATTTTCTTAGCGTTTAACTTGGATTGTACATAAAAATAAAGTTATGAACCTCTACTAAAGACATATAATGTTCAGGATGTACGATCTTTTTAGTAGAATATGAATGATGGGTCTTTATTTTATAAACCCTCTTGTCTCGATCTAGAAAAGAAAATGGGTCGTGACACTTCACGCTCCTCCAACTTATGGCTCCACCACCCAGGGTATATACGTATCCCGATGTGGACCTTTTGGAATCCCTATCTAACTAAAAATCAAAATCAAAATATCCTAATGGCACCAGGTTATCACTCCCACCATATATAAGCATATAATCCCTAGTCCTTCTTAGGTATTTAAGAATATGCTTCACAGCAATCCAGTTCTCATTTCCTGGATTTGACTGATACTTACTGACCATGCTAACAGCAAAATAAATATTTGGTCTAGTACAAAGCATAACATATATGAGACTTCCTACAGCAAAGGCAAAATGAACTGTCTTTATATGCTTTTCCTCCTCACGTGTCTTAGGACACTGATCCCTGGATAGAACAATCCCATGTCTGAAAGGTAAGAAACCTTTCTTGGAATTATGCATAGTAAACTTGACTAATACCTTATCTATATATGCAGTCTAGGATAAGCCCAACATCCTATTTCTGCAATCTTACAAAAGATTGATTCCTAGGATGTAACTAGCCTCTCTTAAGTCCTTCATATCAAAGTGATGAGAAAACCATACTGTAACCATTGATAACCCTCCTATATCATTCCCAATGAGTAGGATATCATCAACATATAAGACCAAAAATACCATCACATTCCATTGGATTTCTTATAGACACATGGCTCATTCGAATTCTGATTGAAGCCATGAGACTTTATAGCTTCATCAAAATAGATGTTCCAACTATGAGAAGCTTGCTTCAGTTTATAAATGGACTTTTGCAACCTGCACACCGTGTGCTCTTGGCCCTTTGCTATGAATGCATCGGGTTGCACCATATAGATTCCCTCGTCAAGATTATCGTTGAGAAAAGTAGTCTTGATGTCTATTTGCCATATCTCACAATCGAGATATGCAGTAATGGAGAGTAGGATCCGAATAGACTTAAGCATAGCTACCGGTGGAAGATTTTCTCATAATCAATCCCTTCTTTCTGAGTATAATCCTTTGCCACCAACCTAGCTTTATAAGTCTCAACTCTACCTTCTGGACCCCACTTCTGCTTATAGGCCCACTTGCAACCAATGGGTTTAATATTAGCTGGTGGATCTACTAGCTCCCAAACTTGATTGGAATACATAGACTCCATCTAAGCTTTCATAACAACCTACCAATGACTTGCATCTACATTATCCAAAGCCTCATTATAGTTTCTGGGATTTTGTTCTCTATGGATTACCTCATAGGATTCTCCTAAGAACATGAACATATCAGGTACTTTAACTATCCTCCCACTACGACGAGGTTCCGGTCTTTCAACCAATTCTGGATTCGTGGTTTTTGGTAAAGACTATGGTGTATTGATATTATCTGTGCTTAATGGTTTGCCAATTTCAGTACTCTTTGTCCCACCCAATTCCTCTAGCACTATATCGCTTCAAGGCTTGTAATTTATCATGTAGTTCTCCTCTAAGTAGATGACATTTGTGCTAACAAACACCTTCTGCTTCTTAGGACTATAAAATAAACCACCTTTGATTCCTTTTGGATACCTCACAAATATACAAACTTTCGATCTTAACTCCAATTTTCTGGCATCCCCATTCCTAACACGAGCATGACAATCCCAAATTCTGAGGTGTTGGAGCTTGGGCTTTTGCCCATTCCACAACTCTTTTGGTGTTGTGGGTATTGCCTTGGTAGACTCTAAGTTCAAAATATACATGGCTATCTCTAGAGCATATCCCCGAAAAGATATGGGCAATGAAGAACAACTCATCATCGATCTTACCATTTCTAAAAGTGTTTGGTTCCTTCTTTCTACAACACTATTTTGTTTTGATGTGCCCAAGGTAGTCAATTGAGAGACTACCCCATACTGACGCAAGTAGTCCTCAAACTCTCCTAAGAGCTATTCACCACCTCGATTAGATCGAAGGGCCTTTAGGCTTTTACCGTCTGCTTTTCTGCTTCTGCCTTGAACTCGTTTAATTTTTCAAAGGTCTCAGACTTACGATGCATAAGATAAATATAGTCATATCTTGAGTAATCGTTTGTGAAAGTAACGAAATACTCTTAACCACCCATTGCCTGGATGTTCACAGGACCACACACATCAGTGTGCATTAATTTCAACAATTCTTTAGCTCTATAACCTTTTCCAGGAAACTGGCTCTTGGTCATTTTACCCTCCAAACAAGCTTCGCATATTGGAAATGGTTCAAAAACCAAAGAACCTAAAGTTCCATCCTTTACCATTCTTTGGACCCTACTTAATTAATTGGCAAAATATTCAACTCCAAGAGGATTTTACCTATGAAAAGCGGCTCATGCAAATCTTGGATAGGCGGGAACAAGTGCTGAGGAACAAAGTGATACCCTTAGTGAAAGTGTTATGGAAACACCATGGAATAGAAGAAGCAACTTGGAAAACAGAAGTTGATATGAGATCTAGATACCCTGAACTATTTGTCTAAGTCAAGTTTCGAGGACAAAACTTATTGTTAGGGGGTTAGATTGTAACAACCGGAAATCCACGATCCAAATGTAGACTGGGCCAAACCATTTGCAATAAAAGTTTGAGCCTTTACCTTTAAATGTTTCATAATTGTGATGTTGGAATATACTTCAAAATTTACTAAGAATCATACATATGAAATGCCACAATTTTTGCTAATAAAAATAATGCAAAACAAAAGTTAGGAATTTAAATACTAATCTTATACTTATAGTTATAACCATGTTTTAACAATACAAAATTTGGGTTATACTTTAATAAATTAAATAAATTAATGGATAATAAGTTATAATAACTAATTCTTATAATCATTTGATGAGGTGTTAAGACCTCATTGGTTGTAGGCCAACCAAGTTAAAAACTAACTAAAAACCTAACTAAATTAGTAATATTGTTAGAAAGTAATGAGAGGGAAAACTAGGAAAAAGGACAAAAGTTTCAAAATATCTATCTAAATATCTAAATATGAAATAAGATGAAATTTCATGAATGGCTAATTTTAATTTCTTAAATTAGTTAAATAAATAATTGAATTAAGAAAAGACTAAACTACCCTTGTGTGGTCTTCTGGAAATATAAGATTACATCTTATATTGACGCTTGGCATACTTAAGACCCTTGATTTTGTAAGAGCCTACTAGAGGGGACAAGTAGGTACCAAAATCCCTCATTTTCATGCATGAAATGTGGGAAAGTGATGATATATTTATATATATAGAGAGAGTATAGAGACTTGCATTATATGTAAGTATATCTTCTAAAATGAAATGAAAATAGCGAAGAAAATAGGGAGGAAGAGAAGAGAGAAAGAGAGGGAGAGAAAAAGAGGGCACACCAATCTTACACCCCAAAGCTTAGAGACTTCAAGGGTAACTATCCTACACCATTCTAAGTTTCTTTTGTATTGCATTTCATGAGGTTAGAGAGCTAGAAGTTGGGTAAAAATAATTTGAAGACCAAGCTCCATTAATGGCCATGAAGGAGGGTTTGTGAAAGATTTCTCGCCATGAAAGGGACAAGGGGTGAGACCAATCTAGAAATGTCCTAGACTGAAAAATATAGGTAGAAATCTAGTTTGAAGGTCTCATGTGGTCTGAGAAAAAAGTTATAAGCCGAATTATCATTTTTGAGCTTATTGGCAAATATGCATTAGGTGGTCGAATTTACTACAATTTTTTGGCCAAGACCAAGGCTTGGCCATGGTCAATGGAGTAAGGTGAAGTTATGGGCACTGGAGGGTGGTTGGGGATGGCTAGAAAGACTAAAAATTTGAGTTCTAGGTCGTAGGCAGACTTCTGGTATGGACAACTCATTTCATCAGAGTTTTTCTCTAGCCTCCGGTAATGGCCACCAGTGAGGCCAGTGCCAAATGAAAGTTCTTTGAGTCTAGTTTCCAACATTGCTAACTTTACATCATGAAGTTAAAATGGGAAAGTTATGGCCATCAGAAGGTAGCTGGGTTGTGAGGGCAGCGAACCCAGGCCGTTGGGGAAGAAAGGAGGGGTCCACACCCCCACTGTTAGGGGTGGCACGTGGGCCACCCTCTAGACCCCAAATATTTTTTTGAAAAATTTATATTTTAATAAATAAAAATTTTAGAGCTTATTTGGTATTTTTTGACACTCGAAAATATTTTTTTCAAAATATTTAGTGCTTTATTACAACAAAAATCATTAAAAATAATTTTCAATGAGTTAAAAATATTTTAAAATAATTTTTAGACATTAATGAAAATACTCTAGGGAGGAGGGATATTCCTATCATCCAAATCAAACTTGAAAATTTCTCGACACTTAGGGGCAAAACAGTCATTTTGACACTATTACCAAAAAAGGACAAAGTTGACATTCTTGTAACAAAACCTGACCTTGGGATTTCAAAAAAAGTATAAACACCTAAAGTAAATAAATAAATATATTTCTTAGTAATTTGTACCATAAATGGATAGATTTTACAACATAAGACGACACAGAAATTGCTCGGGATACACTGGAGCAATTGTAGGACTAAGTTAATCAACACTGACCACTTGGGACTTAGGAAACACAATGGGAAGGCCTTGTATTCATATATGCTAACTTAGACCTAAATAATAATACAAACAATAATGTATTTATAGTTTACACACAAAACGAGACTACAACCCAGAACAATTAAGCTGAACCAAATTTCAGGTTGGAGGTTTATACCCTCTATTACGATGATAGTATAATTGTTGAAATGCTATTTCATTTTCAGAAAGTTCAATAATGTTGCTTTATAACTACATTTTATGTCTTGTTTTTAACACAAGTAAATATGCATAAATCAAGATAACAATAATGATTTTTCAAATATCATAAATCTTAAATCAATTGCATAATAATCATAAGAGATGTTTGTATGGTAAGGTGCTATAAGGTGATACTCCCGGCGTGGAGGAGAGGAACTATATTTACAAACATATATTAATAAGAGCGTAGTCAAACGGGTCATAAAGGGGTGACAGTCTCACCTTTTGGACTTGAGTGGTTGGCGGTAGATTCCTTCTAGCGTATAGGTGTGAAGAGGAAGAGGGGGTCTCACCTTCCAGACCAATGTGGTTGGCAAGGGTGCTATAAGGGTGGAAACATTTGGCGTGATGATGGGGCTTTGTTGAATTACAAAAGTACCTAAATATTATTTAACCTCAGGATATTCAAAGTTTGATATCATTTGATATGACATATTGTGAAACTGATAGTGTGTCAAAGGAAAGAATTGCTTTTGAACTAAAATATTTTTATTACGGATCATTATCTCTTCACATCTTACAATAAAAAGTATTTACATTATGATTGCTAGATATATTTCCTATTGAGTTTCATAACTCACCCCGTTCACGGGTAAACATTCCAGATAATAGGAAGTATACTGAACTGTCTGGAAATAATTACGCCAGGCTGGACCACTAATCAGGAAACAGATATGTTCATGGCGCAAGTTATGACAACTATGCTAGTTGTAATAGGTCTTAGGTATTAAGGACCTAATTATGTAATCAGTATTCAATACAATGTTTTGACTTCTGTCGGGGTGGTCCCACTGTTTATTACATTCAAAAGAGAAGTTATATTGGGTCAGATGTCAGTTAGGTTACTAATTACCATAAAAGTGACCGTCCAAATGTGAATAGTTCCTGTCCGGATGGTGAATAGTACTGTCTAAACATGAACAATACCGTCGGATTGTGAATAGTAACCGTCCAGACGCACTTCAGACGGCCATCAGCTGCACTGTCTGGATGGTGGACAGTAATCGTCTGAATGCTATTTCGACTTCCAGATTGTATTTTTTTGCATTCGAAATTGAGTTTTGGGGGAAGTTTTTGAAGTTTGAGCGTTTTTTAGGGTTAGTTTTAGGTAGGAGGGTGGCAGAAGCAGCTCCTCCAATGTTTGTTTTCCATTTTTTATTCATTTTTAGCATAGATTTAGCTTTATAGGAGTAGTATAGAGTTAAGGTTTGTAATTTTTCTTTATTCCCTTGTATTTTCCTTTACTTTCTTGCATTTTCCTTTATTTTCCTTGTAACTAAACATTTTTATTGTTCAAGTAAAATTTAGATTTAAATTCTTCATACTTTCTCTTTACTTTTACATGCTTTCTCTAATGGCTAGCCTCTTAAATTGGGTTCAAATGTGAACGTAACTCAAGGAATCCCGGGGAGGTATCTCTTGAGTTTATTGATTTATTTTTCTAGATTTCTAATTCTTACTAATTGCATGTGGATTTCTTAAAATGCTTAGATTATTGACTAAGTTTAGAGATTTTAATCACCCAAATCGATGATATTATTCTATGGTTCTTTACTAGATAATTAATCCATGATTGCTAGGAATTCATTCACTTCAATTGATTGCTAAATGCCTTAGAACACCTAGGTTATTGACTATGTTTGGCTAGTTCAATGCTCAATCTCCCAAATTGGTATTGACCCTAGTTAAATCGTTTGTATTAACCTTTGATTCTCCCATTGACGATGAATCTAATTTCAATTGCTGGAGAATTATTGATTTTCAAAGTTAAATCCTCCGAATCAAACACTCTTGATTGTTGCGTTTGATTTAAGTTATAAACCTCATTAAAAGTCTTGAATAAATTGGATGATTGGATCAATTGAGCCCAATACCTTTTAAATGCTTTAAATCTAATTTCAATTTACTTTAATTTAATTGCCTAGTTGTTAATTACTTTTATTTTCATTGCAATATTTTAGTAATTCAAAATACTCATCAAAACCCAAAAGATTTTCGGTCTCTTTTATTTTATATTTTTTAATTCATATAATTTTAATTTATTTTAAGTTAGTTTAGTATGAGTTGAGTACTATGATCTACATTAGGCTTGGTCTTTGAGGAAATCTGTAATACTTGTGATTTTCTAATTGACTACATTACATCCCTAATAGGATTGGAATGTCCATCACTCGAAAATTAGGCTAGAAAAATCTCTGACCCGTAGTTAAATAGCAAAAAATCTGGTATGACAATGTACTCGCACATAGTAGTGCGGGGAAACATCAAGGCTGTACGCTGACTATTCCACCACCAATTTAAGACTTCATATGTTAGTAAAGGCCTCGGATATGGTATATTTAAATAAATTTGAACATCACATGCAAGACTTTATTTTTCTAAGCCATTACACTAATTGTCATTTATTTTTTTTAACACCACTTGGCTTGATAACTATATAAATACCTTGTGATATCAAGTATATACATACACATTAGGGAGCACCCCTTGGCTGCATGTATGGCTAACTTTTACCCCTAATATATATAGGTAATGCTCCTAATATACCTATATAGTTAGCAATTTCAAACACACACACACACCCACTACACACTTTGCACCCTACATGCTGGACACATTATGTCCCATAGCAGCCAACTAGTGGCTGGTTGTAAATATATACATAGAGAGAGCGAGAGAGAGAGTGGGTTATATGAAAGAAATCGAGATAGAGAGAGAGAAAAAGAGAGAGCCTCCCCATGAAGCCATCGTGTGACTGACATGCTAGGCATGATACACCCATGCTAAGCCACCCGGTGGCTGATCTGTAGAGAGAGAGATAGTGTGTGTGTGTGTGAGAGAGAGAGAGAGAGAGAGAGCAAAACCGTGGGAGAAAGGGAGTGCTCCCCATGCACCAACCAAGGCTTAAAGCATGGATCACCCCACCCTTTACCCTTGTGTCTCCCACTTACTGGGCAGAAGTGCCCATGCAAGCCCCTTAGTGGCCAGTTAAAGAGTGATATAGAGAGATATAGAAAAAGATGGAAACCAAGAGGAAATGCCCCCATGCACGGAACACACCACCCCAATGCACCACCCCACTATATATATATATATATATATATGTATAGGGTCTGAAAATCCTCCCCAGGTGTGTTGCTCACTGTAGTTTGAAGTGTTATATATATACAGAGAGAGTTATAGAGAGAGAAGGAGAGTAGCCGTGAAGAAGGAAGGTTTTGGGGGGGGGGGGAGAGAGAGAGAGAGAGAGAGAGAGAGAGAGAGAGAGAGAGAGAGAGAAGAGAAACCAATCGGAGCATGTAAGGGACTCCTTCCTCATCGTATCACCCTCCCAAACCCACTAAAATCATGGCCTTAGACCTGTCGTGGTGCTGGAGAAACCAGAGAGAGAAAGAAATGGGCATTTCCTGTCACAGGGGCGTGAGGCTCTAGACCTGTTGGGAAATCGTTCGAGCAAGGACCAGAGGCCTGTCACAGGGGCGTGAGGCTCCTCCCGGACCTCCAAGGAGTCCTAGAGAGGCCTCATACCTCTGTGCATGTGCTGGAATGGGCCTGGAAGGCGAGTTTCGCTAAAAAATGAAGAAACCATGAAACTCCGGCCAGTGGTAACCATTACCAACACAGTTTATTAGGCCTTCTTTGTCTCAATGTCAGGAACAAGGTTCATGAAGAAATTTTTTTCTAAAAAAATATGGGAAGGAGGCCGAAAACCCAGTTGTAGGTCTAGAACCCTAGGGTTCTGCCATGCAACGGGGTTTTCAGGCCAGAGCTGCCACCTCCGGCCACCATTGGTCAAGCTCTAGCCATGAGTATAGAGTCCAGGTCCTTATCTATCTCTGGGACACACATTCATGGCTAGGAGGACCACAGATCAATGGGAAATCGGCGAGAGAGCTCTTAGCCTCACGAGGAAGAAGATGAAGTCCTTGCCTTCCTTCCCCACACACAGGTGGTGGCGCGTGTAGGCGTGTCGAAGCAACCCCCACCCTGAAATTTTTACGGTGTCTTTGTGACACCCAAGCAGGCCTTCGCCTAATTTTTTGGAATTTTTTTGATATTTCTATGATTTTCTATGAATTAAAAATAGTGTTTTAACATAAAAAAAATCATAGAAATTACAATGATAAAGGGAATAATCTAAAATTTTACTGAGACACCTCTAAAAATATGAGGAACCCATAAATGGGAGTGTAGGGGTCACTGAATCTCTAGGTATAAATTCTAGATAATCCCCTTAGGTCTCAACATTGGGCAATTTCGTCCCTAACAAGAGATGAGAAGAATTCTAAGGACTAACCCCACCAAGATACCCACTGTATTATGATTATTTCCATTATCTAACATTGTTGAATTAATTGTAAGTTTTACAACTCTTGGACATAGAGAAAAAGGACAATTTTGGTTAATATTGATAACCGAGTAAGAAGGCTAACTACCGACTCTTTGTCCAAGAGATAATGTCACGACCCGACTCAAATCTCACTAGGTCGCGACAGTGATAATGGTCTAAGGTTGGATTTGAAAGTAGGCAATGGGGTTTATGATTCTAACAAAATAACATAATTAAGAATATAGCATAGATGGTCCAGAAATATTACATCAAGGACGTAAAACCAGTGTAAGTCTCATAATGTTACAATCCAGCATAAACTAACTTAAGAATTTAAAAGACATAAGATAACAGGAGAACTTGCTCTCGTAT
Organism: Euryodendron excelsum; assembly: GCA_033060915.1. Classification (NCBI taxonomy): domain Eukaryota; kingdom Viridiplantae; phylum Streptophyta; class Magnoliopsida; order Ericales; family Pentaphylacaceae; genus Euryodendron; species Euryodendron excelsum. The sequence goes on from CM065385.1 coordinate 14,478,764, forward strand.
GCTCATTTCCTTGGAAATCAGTTGGGTGTCTCTAACCCTGAAAATGTCCCATAAGATAGGAATGAGCGGCAAAGCCCAGTAGGAAATCTAAGATTTCTATAAGATGCAGGATAAAAGGTAACGCAATAAAAGAATGTCATGGCATGCATATGACCCTTGAAACTTCTCTTTTTCTTTTCTTTTTTTTTTTCTTTTCATCAATATCCGGAGCCTTGCGGGTATGTCCCGCCAGGGCCAATTCAAGCCAATGGGGTCCACCCAAGATTCACCCTCCATCATCAAGTTCAGTGGAGCCCATTCATGATTATCTGGCCCGATATCAAGCCAGTGATACCGACCCATGATAGCCCCAAATATCAAGTCAGTTAGGTACACCCATGATATTAAATTCGGGGTCTTTTCCGTTCTGGTGGTACCACCCTTATACCTCCTCAATGATGTAGTCATACAAGTAAAAGTGCTATATTTTGCAGTTAATGAATAAAAGCCATTTAGAATAGAAGATAAATTGACAGGAAAGCATAAAACATGATACTATACAAATCATTTAATAGAGAAAAGATGTAAGCATGAATCTTAAGGAAATGTATAGATTCCTACCCTTAGTATCTTTCCGGAATTCAAGAGGGTTCGGTATTTTCTGTAAAAAGAAAGAAGAACATCCGGCTTAGTCTATAGTTAGCTAAAAAATATCTCGTTTAGGCGTAGTTAAGTGGGGAGGGTAAGTTAACTCAGAGATGGCGTAATTAAAATGAGGCGGAAGGTTCAAACTTCTCCCTTAGGGAGATATACGTCGCCGAGCTAGGAACCAAAACTACCAGTGTTTCAAAGTAGAGAGATTCTGGAATTTTTATTTTGAGGGGATATTAAGGCCACTCTCCCATTTTTAGATTCCCTGAATATCTAGGGGTATCCTGGTAATTTTTCAGAATTTTTCTACCTATAATTTATTTTCTGTAAATTTTTATCCTTTAAATCGTAAATAAACCATGGAAATTCACATAGGTCTCTGATTGACCTGAAATTTTTATGGGAGCCTCTTGAAGTAATTTAATAGCTGCCATAAAAATTTCAGCTTCATCGGACTACACACGCGCCTGCACGCGCCACCAGTAGCGCGTGGGGGTGGAAGGCTCGGCCTTCTTCTTCCTCCCGCGCGACTGGCAGCGGTTCTGCTTCATTTTCCGGCCATTCCCCGCACCCCCTGGCCATGCATGTGTGACCCAGAGATTGGCAAGGACCTGGGTCACACATCCATGGTCGGAGCTTGGCCGGAGATGGTCGGAGGTGGCCGGAATGGCCCGAAACGCCGGCTGCATGGCGGAACCCTAGGGTTACCGACCTGCAACAGCGTTTTTGGCCATCTTCCCGTGATAATTCGGCCATTGTTCCTTCACGACTTTTGTTCCTTGCCCAAAGACGCTTCTTCCCCAAGTGATCCGGTCGGCAAAGGTGGCCGGTGGCCGGAGTTATGATTTTTCGAACCTTTTCCGGCGGTTTCGGCTTTGCAAAAGACTTTGGTGCACGCACAGAGGTCGTGGACCTCTCTAGGACACCCAGAAGGAGTCCCCAAGAAGTCCCAAACTCCTGTGACAGCCCTCGGTTCTTGGGTTGGCCGGAGTGGGTTAGGTAATGTATTTTTCGGTCTCCTTCTCACTCTAGATTCTCGGCTGTTGTGGTGGAGCTTCGGGGTCAAGGTTGCTGGGTTTAGGGAGCTTATGGGGTGGTGATGATGGGTTCTTTACCTGTCTTTCAAATGCCACAGCCTCAGCCCGATTCTTCCCCGTTTTCTTTTTCTTCTTTCTCTCGGTTTCTTTCTCTCTCTCTCTCTACAGCTTCCTCTCTTAACTTCTTTTGCACCCTGAATGAGGGAAGGGGAGGGTGCATATATAGGTGTTGTGGGTTTTGGGCAACAGAAGTGGACTCTCTCTCTCTCTCTCTCTCGGTTTCTCTCTTGAGTCTCCCAGCGTCTTTCACTCTCTCTCTCGTTCTTAGTTTCTATAGGTTGCCAAGGTCGGTTGCAGCATGGATTTGACGACCTTGTGCTACGTGTGTGTGTGTGTGCGTTTTAGAGGTTAAATCCTAAGTTGTATTCTTATCTATAGTTGACAGCTTGGATAGGTAAGTCTATACGCATGTATGGGCGGTATTTCTACTTAGGTAGTGTATGCATGCATGCATGCTTATATGTATACTCCTATATATGTGCTACATGTGGCATTAAGTAAGGCTGGCCATGTAAATTGGTGGGGTGGGGGGTAGTTTCGTAAAAACGTACGAGTTCAAAGCGACTAAATTCAAGACTCTAATTTTTCGTCGAATGCCTGACTCAATATTGTAAGCAGAAAGCTCTCAAAAAAATAATAAATTTAGGCTCCAATTTCGTACAATTCCGACACCGGGTGAGCGAGAAAGCTCGAATTGAAGTTACGGGGGATTCGGGCACGAATTTCCAGGTGCAGCGGCTTGCGGGGGCTTTTCGGCAAACCGACACTTTCCGGAATGGTGTTTTGAGATTACCAAGGCGTCAGGCTTGAAAAGACAATAATTTTAGATATCCAATTCGTCGAAATCTGACAAAAAATGAGGGAGGAATCTTCGTTCAAAGTTAAGGTGTTGTTTTGGTGCGAATTGTCGGGTGACGAATTTTGAATTATTTTTGGGGACTCGAGTTTCAACATATGGACAGGGTTGGGTTCAAAAAGGTCTTGTTTCTGACTTACAGCCTTATGGTCATACCTTAATCGGTCCCGTTAGTGGTAATTCAATCAAAGAAAATTACGGGTATTACAGATAATATGTGAATCAGGGATAGCTTGATCTAGAAATATCATCAATGTAGGAAACTATGCACTTTCTAAGATACGTGCTCATTTCCATTCTGTTAATTGTTTTATCAATTATATTCCTTGCTATAATAATTTCAAAGTTGCATTACAAGATTGCTTGCATCACTGGGGAGGAATAAGGGAGGAATAACCGAAGTGTCAAAAGACCCCAGGTTTGTATCATGGATAAACCTGACCAATTGGCAAATGGGGTTGCCATGAGTCAGCTTTCATTAGGCTTGATATGGGCTAGATAATTATGGATGGGATTCATTGTCTTGATGGAGGAGCATCATGGGTGAACCCATTAGCTTGAATTGGCCATGGTAGGACATACTTGTAGGATCTTGGTATTGATAAAAAGAAACTATAAGGGATATATGTATGTGATGCCACTTTTTTTACTACACTGTATTTAAAATTGTGCATTATGGAAATCATGGATTTCCTATTGGGCTTCATAGCTCACTCCTATTTTATGGGACATTTTTCAAGAATTGAGGCATCAATTGGATTTCCAAGGAAATGAATATGGAAACGAGTCCCACTGCTATCCTGTCTCTTTGGAGAATATGAGTTAAATAGTTTCTTTGGGATGTAATTGTAATGAGACTTAAATGTAGAATTCCACTAGTTTTCCTTTGTAATGTAATAATAACATACCTTTTTTGGATTGTGATAAGAATTATGCTTATGAAACACTGTCATCTTTAACCCCATAAACCCTTTGTTCTGACCTAGTGAGAGTGAAGTGGGTTATGAATAAAGTTGGTATTAGAGCACGATTTTAGGTCGTTTGGGAAATTAAACCCCTTACTTGTAGAACATGTCATTTACATTACCTTTTTAGTATAGACTGAGTGCTAATTCTAACTCTCGTGTGTAGATGAATCTATCTGTATGGGATGATTTGCTTATGCATCAGCTTGAGGTTGAGGGTAACATAAGAGATAACCGTAGAGTAGTAACTAGTAACCAGGCCAAGGCTTTTCTTAAAGCTGAGATTGCAGGAGTTGCTCAGCAATGGGGAGATCTTCCTAGGAGTGTTCAGGACTCTATTATCTGATACCGAGTGACTTCTCTTAAAGGGATAGTTCAGAAGGTCGTGGAGATTATGAGGAGTCCCACTTAGTATCAACCTTTGATACTAAGCATGCAGTTATCCAGAGAGTTACTACTTTTGGGAGTTCAAGGGTAACATGAACCACCCCCACTACACCCTGTTACACAGGGACAAGAGTTTGCCCTGCCTATAGCACCGCCTCCTACTTACCAGCCACTATTCCCCAAGTATCGCCCACTGACTCCCGAGATGTCTGTGGATGACCTTACACCTGTAGTTAGCCACGTTAGACTAGTGGTATCCAGTACCCCGGTGATAGATGTATCTGATAGTGAGGAAGAACCAGAGAAGGAGATGAGTATGTGATTTAAGAAGGCGTGTGGTAACGTGACTATGATTGGAATATGTGTGTATGTTTCTAATAGTAACTATGGTAGTGTTTGTGATCCTCCGTGTTTTTGATAATTATAGATGGGAGGAACGAATCGGAGAGTGTTAAGTTATTTTGTTATACTTACTTAACACCTTATGTACTTGTCTTTTTTTTTATATAACTACTATTGGCTTAGTGAATCATATAATGGTGTCTTGATTTATGATTTAGCAAGATAGGAATCTGACTTAACTTAATAACAATTTTAGATGGCAAGGATAAGAACCAGAGCGGGAACTAGTTAAGGCAACGATACCCTATCCAGTACTTAATTAAATCAGATTTTGTAAAGTCTGTAAGCTATGACCAATCTGCTGCAACAATAGCTACAAAATCATTAGGCACCACCTGTCCCATAACAGCCACCACCAGCCCCTGAACCTCAACGAGCAGCACCGATCCCAATACCCAACCTAAACCCTAAGGAAAGAAAGACAAATCTACTTTAGGAATTTCAAAAATAGAATCCTCCAAAATTTGTAAGAGAACTCAATCCTTTAATAGCAGAACGCTGGCTCAAACAGACCTGTAAGGTGTTAGATATTGTAGGAACACCCACAGAACATCAGGTAGAGTTCATAACTTACCGTGGTGGGGTTTTATAAAACATATGAGGGATGTGAGAATTTTGACCTGGGAGGAATTTGTGGTTTTTTTACATAATCATTATTTTCGAGAGATAGTGAACGATGCAAATATGGAGGAATTTCTGTAGTTTTAGCAAAATAGTAGGACAGTGAGTCAGTATGTGGCCACAGTCTTGGAGTTATCTAGATTTGCCCTAGATTTTGTGTCCACAGAGGAAAGAAAAACTCGAAGGATTCTTAAGGGGTTGAGACCTGCAATTCAATCTTGAGCTGTCGCTTTCATAGGTTAACAATTTTCTGAAATAATTGACCGAGCCATGTTGATGGAACAAGAATTAGAAGGGTAGGAACAAGCAATAAGTTGGAGAGAATCTGGTAGAAATATGAGAAATTCCTCCAACTTTAACAACATTGGATGCCCAAACCCGAGATACCAACCCTATCTTCCCAATTCTAGGGGAATATAAGAGAACGGGCCTACTTGCTATAATTGCAACCAGAAAGGGCATTTAAAATGAGACTGCCATCAGATCATAAGAAATGGAAACGGTAATGGCAACCGGATACCTCCACGAGTACACCCAACTTGAAGTTTTCCAGTTGCTTCCACATCGATGTCTTTACAAACTTGTTAGCACCCCATTTTGGCCACCCAACGATCTTCGGCCTGACCGAAAGCATTCACAAACCAACACAAGCATACCCAATCCTAAACCGTCTTTCCAAGTCCAATCCAATCTATTAACCGCTTCGCGGGCCCATTGGGCCCAATAGAGGCAAAATGACCAAAATGCCTCTTTTGCATTAGTTAGTCCAATCTAGACTGCCATGTCTTCCCTAAGACAATAAGTCCATTCAAATTCAAAGTCCAATCCAATTGTCTTGTCATTCGAGAAAGTTGATCCCTCATTGATGGTAAGACCATTCAATCTAGCACGGCATGATCACTAAGAAAGTTTATCCCTCAGATCGGTAAAGTCTCTTTCACACTCATCTCTTGAAAGTACCTAAGTCCCCAATATGGAAGAACGGTTCACTTCTGACGCCTGTTAGCCTACCATTGTAGAATATCTACTAAATTCAGTCGTTCTTTGAGAAAGCACAAACCCCTAAAAAATAGAAGACCGTCCAAGTCTGGCACGTTCTTTGAGAAAGCATAAACCTCTTAAGAACAAAAGACCATCCCAGTCCAGCACAACCTTCGAGAAAGTTTATCCCTTGAGGCAGTAAGACCGTTTCAAGCCTGTCCATCGAGAAAGTACCAATTCCTCTAATAGAAGTCCAAACTAGACCCAGACTAGTCAACATCGACGCTTGTTAGCTTATCCTGGTGAAAAATGACCATTTTGTACCCAGCGGGCCCGACACGTTCTTTGAGAAAGTACAAAGTCTTCAGAATGATAAGTCCACCTTCCAGAGCCATCCCTAGACGGTCCGGCATGTCCAGTGCCATCCAGTCAATGCTGGCCCTTTCCCGAAGGTTGCCCGATCAAAATGACTATTTTGCCTCTAGGCATCCAAATGCCCTAGGAAACCATATCTGCTCTGGGTATCAAACTGACAACATCCTAGTCAACTGCCGTGCGCCACTAATAGTGATGCATAACCCCCCAGAATCGGTTACGAATCGACCAGCCCCATATCCAGCCTTTTCCAACCATCATTAAATGTCCTTGCGCCACTCTTAGTGGCGCATGACTAAACTCAAAGCTTGCACCACTAAGAGTGGCGCACAACCCCCCTGATTTTGCACTATAAATACATGCCTCCCTCTTCACTATTTTGGGTCAAAAATTCTATCCAAAAACTCTCCCCCTTTGTTTTATATAGCTCCCAGAGCTCTCTCTCTCTCTCGAAGTTTCGTCAGTCGAGCCCGAGTCTGAACTTCTGAACCCCTAACTTTCGAGCTCCACCTAAGGTTTGCCCTGCTGCCCGAAAACACCCAAAGTCTTCCCAAGTCTAAGGCTTGAGCCTCTATTAAAGAAAAAAAAATGAGACAAGGTAAATCCTTCGTTTACTTTCCGTAATCCCCCATTCTCTCTTCTCGCTCCGAACCCACTTGGGTTCTTCTATTTTTTAATCCTCTATCTATAAACCCCCCCTTTCTTGCATGCTTGGAACAGGAGGATGTTAAGTTCATGTTGAGAGTGAGCAAGAGGAGATTACCAATCAGAACTCTCTTCTTAGCCTTTACTTGCTTCACGGCATGGCCTTAAGGCTCTCTTGCAATATGGTGATACCTAACGTTGTATGTTTCATGCCGTTATTATCGTTATCATATATTTGCATTCATGTCATTTCCCTACCCTTTAAAATCATTTTCAAAGTAGCTTTCTCAAAATCACAATTCTCGGTAGATCCTAACCCCTTTATGGTTAGGGTTCTCCTAGAAAAGTGTGACACTTTTAATTAGCTCCCGCTAGCCTACATATGCTTCTTTCAAAAGCACGGTCTTGGAATGATCCTAGTCTTTTTATGATTAGGGTTGTTTCGAGAAATGTGTGACATTCAAAATGACCCGAAAAGGTCTATATTTTTGGCCTCGTGCCTTTATTGTTTTTCGAAGCCATAAGCCTAAAGCGATTTTATCCTTTCAATGGCTAGAATGGCTTTAGGCAAAGTACGATAATCATTTGGGTGTCTAAAATCCAAGTTAGGGCTTTAGGCCCTAAAACATGTTTTCAAAAGACTCAGTTTTTGAACCATTTACGAACCTCGCATTTGTTAAACCCTAGAAGTCCAATCCTAGGAAAATTTTGTTTTTGCCCACTCGAAAACTTTCCCTTTTTCAACCCTCAAAATCTTCAATTTTCAAATCTACCAAAACTTCCCTTTTCCAAACTTTCCTCTTTAAAATCATTCAAATCAAAACCTTCTATTTCAAATCCCTCAAATCACTCCTTTTTCAAACCTTCCAAATTTAAAACATAATTCAATTATTTCAATTTTGGAAACAATCCAAACTTACTCTTTTCAAACAAATCAATTCTTTTCCAAAAAAGAAACAAAACCTTTCCAAATCTTTTCAAACCCTTTCAAATCTTTCAAATCTTTCCAAAAGGAAATAAATCAATTATTTTTCAAATAAAGAAACAAATCTTAAAATCTTTTCAAATCAAGTCAATATTTTCTAATCAAATCCAATATTCCTCAAAAGGAAAGATTTCCAGATCCAATCTTCCTGAAAAGGAAACATTTCAAAAATCAAATCAACTCCTCCTGAAAAGGAAACAATTTTAAACTCAAATTTTCCTGAAAAGGAAACTTTCTAATGTAAGCACCCCATTTTTGATTGCTCGGTAGTCTACACTCCGCCCAGACTTGTTTTCAAGTTATTGTGGGCATATTCCAATCGAAATCGATTTTCTAAGTCCAAATCCCGTCTGTCCTTCGCTTCGCGAGCCCACTAGGCCCAAATAAAAACAAAATGACCAAAATGCCCTTAGGGGCATTGTCCTTTCCTTTCCAACTCCTCTCTCGAGACAGTTTATTCCTTGAGACGGTTCCACTCCAGGCACGTCTCCTCGGAGACGATAAGTCCCTTTTCCAATCCCACTCTCGAGACAGTTTATTTCTTGAGACGGTTCCACTCCAGGCACGTCTCCTCAGAGACGATAAGTCCCCTTTCCAATCCCACTCTCGAGACAGTTTATTCCTTGAGACGGTTCCAATCCAGGCACGTCTTTTCGAAGACGGTAAGTCCTTTTTCCAATCCCACTCTCGAGACAGTTTATTCCTCAAGACAGTTCCAATCCAGGCACATCTTCTCAAAGATGGTAAGACCCCTTTCCAACCCCTCTCTTGAGACAGTTTATTCCTTGAGACAGTTCCAATCCAGGCACGTCTTTTCGGAAACGGTAAGTCCCCTTTCCAACCCCGCTCTCGAGACAGTTTATTCCTCGAGACGGTTCCAATCCAGGCACGTCTTTTCGGAGACGGTAAGTCCCCTTTCCAATCCCTCTCTCGAGACAGTTTATTCCTCAAGATAGTCTGAGTAGCGAAACTACTGACAAAACCGTGAGAGTAGCGGAAATACTCACAAATAGGTCGATATAGGGAATTGCCAACAAACCCCTGTGTCACGATGACCGCCATCAGAGTGGTGGAAACACTCAAAACCCAGGTCAACACTATCCTATAGGGAAGATAGAACCGATTTTCAAAATTTTCTAAAACTCAAATTCTAAAACTTTCTAAATCTTAAACTTTCTAAATTTCAAATCTTTCCAAATTCTAAGCACCACATCCTGTAGGGAAGCACCACCATCCTGGAGGGGCACATACCCTCCAGCACGGCACCACAAGTCAACCACCACCTGGCCAACAGCATACCCGCCGACTACTACCTCAAACCGAGTGAAGGCACCGACCGAATGAGCCCCAAAGTGCGCAGCATAATCTGTATCCGAAGGAAGCAAGAACTCGGCACCTGGTTGACGCTCCCGATAAGGGATAGGCACTCCCGTCACCAAGGCCCCAAACATATACTCTGGCGGAGCTCCTGCTGATTGGAACTCCTCATGAAACTGCCGCCAGTGCCGCTCTCCAAGATAGGACTTCCAAGTGTCATCACTGAGAAAAGTAGCTCTCGACAAGGACAATGGGACCAGGTACCGGACTGTCTCGTAATGGACTGATCTAATGAAGGGCCGCCAGGTCACGTCCCTCACCTCAATCAGCTCCAGGTTAGCCCAGAGCGTCACAAAGTCAGTAATCTTCGATCGTTGGGCTACCCGGTCACGAGCCCACCTCAAAACGCGAGGATAGAGGTCATCCTCAACAACTGCAGGGCGACGCACTGGCTCGTAACTTCACCAAACAAGGAAAGGCCAGAAGCTAGTTATGCTGCCCCAACGAGAAGAAGTCCGAACCAGCATCGATCGAGGAAAGCAACCAAAAGAAAAAGACCCCCAGTCTAGCTCAGATAAGGCTCCAAGATCGGCCACTATGCTCACTAAACGACACGGCATGAGTGACTTGTTGTTATTGCAGAAGCAGCTAAAGATGATATACAACACAAGTCACCGTCTCATGATATCCCGCCTGGCAGGCGATGGCTCAGTAGCAAAAGTATGATCGTCCTGACTAATCGAGGAGATTGGGAAGGCAGAACCCTCAGGAGAAGGTAAGTCCAATAGCAAACAGGCCTCGTCCTTACTGACTGGATGCAGGGTGATCTGTCGGCCAACAAAGGAGAGCCTTGTAATAATCGCCCAATCCAAAGGAGTAGGACCTAACTCGAAGCCGACAAAATGAAAGGTCCCGGTCTCCCCGAACCATCGCTCAACCAACGCCAGTACTAAATGCCGGTTCAGGCGGTTCGCCTGTAATCCCATGAAGGCGCCAAATCCGATCTTTGCTAAGAAGGCACGATATAATGGAGCAGCCCGCTGCATGGTCACAAAAACCTGATGAATAGCCCCTCTGAATGTTGTATGTACCCGCGGAGGAGGTAAATGCTGCCTAAAGTACACACTAGGGTGGTAAGCCAGATCCCCGAGCGGTGGAACATCTGGTATCTGCAGGTCTCCCAAGTCAGCATCCGTCTGCCTATGTCTGGAAGAAGCTCTCCCGTAGCCGGTCACCTGATCTCTAGGGCCCGGTACCTCCTCCTTGGCATCAATCTCCTCTGCGAAGGCCTGCTCAACCGGCGGAAGAGGGTCGACAAGTAGCTTGCTCCCCTGCCCACTCTGATTGGAGGAGGATCGTCCAGTAGATCGTCGACTCCCTCTGGATCGACTAGAGCCTCCAACAGAATCTGTCCGGGCCACCTTCCCTCAGCGGCGTCTCCTCTCAGAACCATCATCACCCGCGTCTACCATCTTGAAAAGGTAAGCCCAGGTAAGTGATATTAATATACCATCCATGCAGTTTAAATAATAGTAAAATAAAATAGACAACCAACACAAACAAGATAAATAGAGGATTTCGAATAACAAATCAAAAACAAAATTTTTACACGTCTTGATTTTCCAACCTCAAATCAAATCTCAAGGGTTTTCTATCTTTTTCCTTCAAAAAGATTTTATTTCTAAAAAATTTTTCTAACTCTTTCCCTAATTACGAAAAATTTCGGCAGAATCCCGTTTCAAAATGGCCCCTACAACACCCATGACAACAACACAAAACACAAAACGTGCACTTCACTTTGTCACAATCACATAACAACCGCACTCGCGCACATTTTTCAATTTTTCAAAATTTTCAAGACACATGTTTTATTTTTCAAATAAATCAATGGTTTTCAAAAGTCTCCCCAAATTTTTCAAAATCACCGCAAATGTTTTCTAAAATATTCCAGTATTTTTCCAAATTTCAAACTTTAAAAATTTCATCAATCTCATAAGTTTTCTTAATTTTTCTAATTTTCTAAATATTTTTCTATTTTTCAAAAAATCAAAAATTCACCGAGTTTTCAAAAAATCACGAAACTTCATACGGTTGTTAAACAGATTTTTCTAAGGCACGTTGCACAAAAACATAGCCAGAAAACCCAATACCCATGCCTATAGGAACAAATTTCCTATTCCTGCAGAAAACCCCCTTCACATATTTGCATATAATCACTCAAATTCAATCAAACAAGCATCAAAATGCAAAAAAAACATCACCAAAGTGTTCAAAACATCAATTTCCACTATTCACATTATTCAAACGAAGTTTTACATATCGAAATCAACAAAATTTGAAAATTCACTTTTCAGAAGTTCTCTGGCGAAATCTTCTCTTCCGGCGATTTTTCCGGCGACGTGGTCTTCTTCTAGCAATCACCTGTGGTCTCCAAGGAGTGCTCCTTCAATGTCCAAGACGGATTCCTCGCAATGCCTCACAAATTTGCGAAAACTCTCCAAAATCTCGTAAGCGTTCGAACCAGAATTTTCTGGTTTTAACTTCAAACCTGGCGCCACTAGCAGAGGCGCAAGGCATTTTCTACCAAAGTAGTGGCGAGAGTTGCAAGTTCTGGGCAGTTTTGCCCTTTTTCCCGCCAAAACTCATTTTCGAAGGCCTTTTTGGCCCATTATCCATTTTCGACCCCCGTCGTCGAAAGATTTCCAATGTCCGTCCCTCCAACTGCTTTGCGATCAACATGGGACTCTTACTCTTATCGTTTTTTGCCTTTAACAAGCAAAGAAAGAAAAAGAGGGGCAGCTTTAAGCACCCCATTTTTGACTGCTCGGTAGTCTACACTCCGCCCAGATTTGTTTCAAGTCATTGTGGGCATATTCCAATCGAAATCGATTTTCTAAATCCAAATCCCATCTATCCATCGCTTCGCCGGCCCACCAGGCCCAAATAGAGGCAAAATAACCAAAATGCCCTTAGGGGTATTGTCCTTTCCTTTCCAACTCCTCTCTTGAGACAGTTTATTCCTCGAGAAGGTTCCACTCCAGGCACGTCTCCTCGGAGATGATAAGTCCCCTTTCCAATCCCACTCTTGAGATAGTTTATTCCTCGAGACGGTTCCACTCCAGGCACGTCTTCTCGGAGACGATAAGTCCCTTTTCCAATCCCACTCTCGAGACAGTTTATTCCTCAAGACGATTCCAATCCAGGCACGTCTTTTCGAAGACGGTAAGTCCCCTTTCCAATCCCACTCTCGAGACAGTTTATTCCTCGAGACGGTTCCAATCTAGGCACGTCTTCTCGAAGACGGTAAGACCCCTTTCCAACCCCTCTCTCGAGATAGTATATTCCTTGAGACGGTTCCAATCCAGGCACGTCTTTTCGGAGATGGTAAGTCCCCTTTCCAACCCCTCTCTCGAGACAGTTTATTCCTTGAGACGGTTCCAATCCAGGCACGTCTTTTCAGAGACGGTAAGTCCCCTTTCCAATCCCTCTCTCGAGACAGTTTATTCCTCGAGACGGTTCGAGTAGCGAAACTACTCACAAAACCATCAGAGTAGCGGAAATACTCATAAATAGGTCGATATAGGGAATTGCCAACAAACCCTCGTGTCACGACGACCGCCGTCAGAGTGGCGGAAACACTCAAAACCCTGGTCAACACTAGTGTCTGTTAGCCCACTTCGGTGAAAAATGACCACACTGCCCCTAGGACCTTTTTTGAGATTTTCTGGTCAAGATGACCATTTTGTCCCTAGGCATCCAAATGCCTCGAGGACCACACTGGCTCTGGGTATCAAACCGGTAATCTCTTGAAATTGCTTTTTATAGTATTCTCAACCTTTCCTTATCTTTCCAGATCATTCCGAGTCAGTTCCGGCCAACCCGGTGCGAAATGACTGTTTTGCCCCTGGTGGGCCGATCGCCTTTTCCGACCATACCGGCTCTCGGTATCAAATCGGTAACCTCTTGAGACTACTTTTTATAGTGTTCTCAACCTCCCTTTACCTTTCCGGATTATTCCGAGTCAGTTCTAGCAAACTCGATGCGAAATGACTGTTTTGCCCCTGGTGGGTTGGTCGCCTCTTCTGACCACACCGGCTCTGGGAATCAAACCGGCAACCTTTGTGAATATTCTGAATAATGTTTCCAAATCCCAAGTCTTCTTCCAGACAGTCCGAGCCTGTCCCGGTAGCTTCCCGATCTAATTGACTATTTTGCCCCTAAAGGCCCGGTCAACCCTTCCGACACATCTTATCCTCATTTTTCAAGTCAAGTACCTTCAGGACACTATTCTAAGTGTTCCTGCTCTTTTCCGGCCTTTCGGATCATTCCCAGTCACTTCAAATCTTTCCCGGGCTTTCCGGAGTCACTCCTAGTGAAGCCAGGCTAAAAATTGCATGGTAGTCACTAGTACAGGCGCCCAAATCTAGTCAAAGATACGTTGCTTGGCCTGTACTAGTGGCGCCAAGCCAAAAATTGGCCTGGCGCCACTCCTAGTGGCGCTAGTGTAAATTTGGCCTAGCGTCACTGCAACAGGCGCCAGTGTTGTCTAACCTCTATAAATATAGAGCCTCCTCTAATGTGAAAAGGATGCGTAAACTCAGTCTAAAAATCCTATATTTCAATACACAGGGCTTGAGCACCTCCAAAACCCTAGCTTCCCTAGATTTTCCAAACCCTAGCCACCATACACTAAACCCTAACCTTCTATACACTCATACACACCCTATACACTCGTACACTAGCTTTCAACCCTCCTTCAAAGACTTGAAAAGCTCCAATCTAAAGCTTGAAGACAACTCTTGAAGATTGAAGACGAAGATCAAGACGAAGACCGAAGAAAGCAAGGCGCGCAAAATAACAAGACATACAGTAGGCTCCGTATTTAAATTTTTGCACTTCTCCCCTCTCTCTTCTCTCTCCTAACCCACTTGGGTTTTTTTTATTTTAATCCTCCATCTCTTCCCCCCCCCCCTTTCTTTATATGCTTGAAACAAGGGGATTCCTGGTCCATGTGTAGGATTGGGCTATTAGAGAGTCACCGTGTTGGGGGCTTTCTTCTAGTCTAACTAGAGACTACGTGGGTCTGGCCCCCTTGATTATGTGGTGAAGCCTTAGCCTTGTATGTTCACGACCCCAAAATTGCATTGTGCATATCATGGTCTTGCATCTTCCAAAAGTCGTTTTTAAAGTTGTTTTCAAAATCGTTTTCAAACTTGTTTTCAAAATTGTATCAAAATCTCTTTTTCAAAACATGTTTTCAAAATCACAATCCTAGGATGATTCTAGCCTTTCTATGGCTAGGGTTGCTTTAGGAAAATGTTACATTTAAAGTAACCAATACGGTCCATATTTTCAAATCTTGTTGTTTTCAAAACCACTTTCCTAAAGTGGATCTAGCCCTCTTATGGTTAAAATTGCTTTAGGAAAGTGAGATATTTTTACACCTTCTAAAAACTTTCCTTTCAAAAAGTCTTTCTTCCTAAAAATCTCTTTTTCAACATACTTTTCTAAAACTCTCCTCTCCAAAATTGTTTTCAAAAACTCCCTTCCAAAATCTATTTTTCAAAACTCCTTTTTTCAACTCCTTTCCAAAATCTCTCCCCAAAATTCACTTTCTAAAAACGTTCCCCAAAAATCTTTCCAAAAACTCTCTTAAACAATCTTCTACCAAAAATCTTCCTAGAAAAACTCTCTCGAAAAATATTTTCAAAAACTCTCTTTCGAAAATCTTTCCTCTAGAAACTCCTCTCTAGGATTTCCTTCTAAAATCTTCGTTTCCAAAAAACACAATTTCCAAAAACTCCTTCTCTTTAAAATCTTTTTCCAAAAACTCTATCTTCAAATTCACTTTCCAAAAACTCCTCCCTAGGATTCTCTTCTAGAACACCTTCGTTTCCAAAAACGCACTTTCCAAAAATCCTCTTTCCTTAGAGCCCAAGTCAAGCCCTAGAACCCACAATTAGGAAACCTTAATTTTCTCTCCAAAAACATGATTTTCAAACTTTGCCCCAAACCTAGGTTTCCAAAACCTCTTGTTTTCTACATCCAAACTATACATGTTTCCAAAACCTCTTTTCTACGTTAAAATTTCACACTTTAAAAACTAGGGTTTCTAGAATCTCCCTTTCCAAATCCTTGCCAAATCCTATATTCCCTTTAGGAAACCAAATCAAATCTCCCCGCTTAGGAAACTGAATCCAATCCTCCGTTTTTGAAAACAAAATCAAACCTTTGCTTTTAGAAATCAAATCTAATCCCTTCCGAATCCAAATCTTTCCTAATTCACATCCTTCCTAATCTTCTCATTTCCTAAACCTTAAGTTTCCAAAACTTGAACATAAAAATCTTTCCTAAAATTATAAAATTCAACCATTTCCTAATTCTACCCTCTTTTCAAATCTTAACTTTCCAAATCCAAGTTTTCAAAACTTTCCTAAACTCATCCTTTCCTACTTTCAAAATTTTCTAAAACTCAAATTCTAAAACTTTCTAAATCTTAAACTTTCCAAATTTCAAATCTTTCCAAATTCTAAGCTTTTTAAATTCAAAACTTTCTTAATTCAAACCTTTTTTAAATCTTTCCTAATTTAAAATATTTCTAAAATTCTAAGCTTTCTAAATTCAAAACTTTCTTAACTTGAAACTTTCCAAATTTTAGACCTTTCTTAAACTAAACTTTTCCTAATTCAAAAAATTTCTAAATTCAACACTTTCCCTTTTCAAACCTTTCCTAAAACGAAACTTTCCTACTTTCAAAACTTCCCTATTTCAAAAATTTCCAATTTTCAAAACTTTCCTAAGTTGAAGCTTTCTTAAATTCCAAACTGTAAGCACCCCATTTTTGACCGCTCGGCAATCTCCGAGCTGACCAAGCTCACTTTCACACATCACATGCATATTTAGACTCTAAGCCCGGCTTTTTAACTTAAATTTAGTCCACCAGTCGCTTCTCGGGCCCGTAGGGTCCACATGAAGCTAAATGACCATTTTACCCCTAGGCATCCGAAAGCCCCGGGAACCATACCAGCTCTGGGTATCAAACCGGTAATCTCCTGAGAATACTTCTTATAGTATTCTCAATCCTCTTCTACCTTTCCGGATCATTTCGAGTCAGTCCCGGCCAACCCGGTATAAAATGACTGTTTTGCCCCTAGTAGATCGGTCTCCTTTTTCGACCACACCGGTTTTGGGTATCAAACAAGTAATCTCCTGAGATTGCTTCTTATAGTATTCTAAACCTTTCCTTATCTTTCCGGATCATTCCGAGTTAGTTCCGGCAAACCTGGTGTGAAATGACCGTTTTGCCCCTGGTGGGCTAGTCACCTTTTCCGACCATACCGGCTCTGGGTATCAAACCGTTAACCTTTGGGAACATTCTAAATAATGTTTTCAGATCCCAGGTCTTCCTCTGGGACAGTCTGAGTCTGTCCCAGGCAGTTTCTCGGTCCGATTGACCGTTTTGCCCCTAAAGGCCCGGTCAACCTTTCCGACCCATCTTATCCTCATTTCTCAAGTCAAATACCTCCAGGACACTATTTTAAGTGTTCATGCTCTTTTTTGACCTTCCGGGTTATTCCCGACTTCTTCAAATCATTCTCGGACTTTTCGGAGTCACTCCTAGTGAAGCCAGGCTAAAAATTGCATGGTAGTCACTAGTACAGGCGCCCAAATCTAGTCAAAGATACGTTGCTTGCCGACCTTAAATATTTCCTAAATGGCTGGCGCCACTAGTAGTGGCGCTAGTGTTGTCCAACCTCTATAAATACAAAGCCTCCTCCAACGTGAAAAGGGTCCGTCAACTCAGTCTAAAAATCATATAATTCGATATACACAGCTCGGACACCTCCTAAACCCTAGCTTACCTAGGTTTTCCCAAACTCTAGCCACCATACACTAAACCCTAGCCTCCTATACACTCATACACACCCCCATACACTCATACACTAACCTTCAACCCTCATTTAAAGACTTGGAGAGCTGCCATCTAAAGCTTGAAGACAACTCTTGAAGATTGAAGACGAAGATCATGACGAAGACCGAAGGTCGAAGACAAGCAAGGCGCGTAAAATAAACAAGACATATGGTAGGCTCCCTATTTAAATTTCCGCACTTCCCCCCTCTCTCTTCTCTCTCCTAACCCACTTGGGTTTTCTCTATTTTAATCCCCCATCTCTTTCCCCCCCTTTCTTTGCATGCTTGAAACAAGAAGATTCCCGGTCCATGTGTAGGATTGGGCTATTAGAGAGTCACCGTGTCGGGGACTTTCTTCTAGTCTAACTAGAGACCACGTGGGTCCGGCCCCCTTGATTATGTGGTGAAGCCTTAGCCTTGTATGTTCACGGCCCCAAATTTGTATTGTGCATATCATGATCTTGCATCTTCTAAAAACCGTTTTCTAATTTGTCTTCAAAATCGTTTTCAAACTTGTTTTCAAAATTGCATCAAAATTCCCTTTTCAAAAACTTGTTTTCAAAACCACAATCCTAGGGTGATTCTAGCTTTTCCATGGTTAGGATTGCTTTAGGAAAGTGTTACATTTAAAGTGACCAATGCGGTCCATATTTTCAAATCTTGTTGTTTTCAAAACTGCTTTCCTACTTTCTAAAAACTCTCTTTTCAAATCCCTCCTCCTAAAAATCTCTTTTTCAACATACTTCCCAAAAACTCTTCTTTCCAAAATTGTTTTGTAAAAACTCTTTTCAAAACTTTCCTTTTTCAACTCCTTTCCAAAACACTCTCTTCAAAGTTCACTTTCCAAAAACGTTCCCTAGGTCTCTTTCCTAGAAAAACTCTCTCCAATTTTCTTTCCAAAAATTCTCTTTCCAAAAATCTCCTTTCCAAAAACTCCTCCCTAGGATTCCCTTCTAGAAAACCTTCATTTTCAAAAACGCACTTTCCAAAAATCCTCTTTCCTTAGAGCCCAAGTCAAGCCCTAGAACTCGCAATTAGGAAATCCTAATTTTCTTTCCAAAAACATGATTTTCAAACTTTGCCCCCAAACCTAGGTTTCCAAAACCTCTTCTTTTCACATCCAAACTACACACGTTTTCTAAACCTATTTTCTACGTCAAAACTATAGTTTTCCAAATTTAGGGTTTCTAAAATCTCCCTTTCTAAATCCTTGCCAAATCCTATCTTTTTTTTAGGAAACCGAATCAAATATTCCCGTTTAGGAAACCAAATCCAATCCTCCATTTTTGGAAACGAAATCAAACTTTCTCTTTTAGAAACCGAATCCAATCCCTTCCTAATCCAACTCTTTCCTAATTCAAATCCTTCCTAAACTTCCACTTTCCTAAATCTTAAGTTTCCAAAACTTGAACATAAAAATCTTTCCTAAATTTTAAAACTCAATTTCTACATCTTTCCTAATTCCACCTCTTTCCAAATCTCAACTTTTCAAATCTAAGCTTTCGAACTTTTCTTAAACTCAAACCTTTCCTAATTTCAAGATTTTCTAAAACTCTAAAATTTTCTAAATCTTAAACCTTCTAAACTTCAAATCTTTCCAAATTCAAAACTTTCTAAACTTAAAACTTTCTTATTTTCAAAACTTCCTTATTTTCAAAACCTTTCCTTTTTCAAAACCTTTCTTAAAATGAAACTTTCTTAATTCAAAACTTTCTAAACTCAAAACTTTCTTAATTCAAACCTTTTCTAAATCTTTCCTAATTTAAAATCTTTCTAAAATTCTAAGCTTTCCAAATTCAAAACTTTCTTAACTTGAAACTTTTCAAATTCTAAACCTTTCTTAATCTAAACTTTTCCTAATTCAAAACATTTCTAAATTCAATACTTTCCTATTTCAAAACCTTTCTTAAAACGAAACCTTCAATTTTCAAAACTTCCCTATTTCAAAACATTCCAAATTCAAAACCTTCCTAAGTTGAAACTTTCTTAATTCGGAACTTTCCAAAAATGAAACTTTCCTACTTCGAAACTTTCCAAATTCGAACCTTTCCTAATTTAAACTTTTCCTAAATCTAATTTTTTCTAAACCTTCCAAGTCGAGTCAAATCTTTCCTAAGTCTCTTTCCTAAAGTCTAGGTTTCTTAAACTTCCATCTTTCCAAAATAAGTTTGAATCTCTCTTCCAAGTTCTATTTTTTCAAATCAAAATTCAATCTTTTCAATTCCAAAATTCTAAATTCCAATTTTCAATCCTCCAATCAAAGTTCAATCTCTCAATCTTCCAATCCAATTTCCAATCTCTTTTCCTAATCAAATCTTCTATTTTCAATCGGACTCCGGTCCGAACTACGGCTGACCTGATTCCCCCAAAGGGATTTGTAGGCAACCTTCATAGGTGCGGTCATAACACTTTTCAAACTTTCAATTCTACCCTCATGGGTGCGGTCACAACTTCTTTCAAATTCCATCACATTTTCCAAATCTCAAATTCTACAATCTTTTCAAATCTCTAATCTATTTTCAAAATTCCAATTTCAAAATTCTATTTCCAAATTTCTATTTCTATTTCTAATTTCTCAAACTTTCCAATTTCAAATCTATTTTCCAATCCAATCAATTTCAAATCAATCTCTTTCCAAATTTATTTTTCAATTCTCTTTTCTTGCACTTGCATATCATGCATTATGTTAGTTTCTTTTTAAACATTGTCTTTCAAAAGTGGATAGGATTGAACATTAGTTAGTTAAAGACTCTCATAGGTGAATTTAGGGTAGATTGACATGTAGGTACCGAAAGGGCGGGGTAGGGTGATGGCTTAGTGCGTCTTCCCTACATGTAACCAACCTCCGAACCTAGATCACTGATTTCAAAGACCAAAACGGAGTTATATTTCAAAAAGGGCTAAATGTTTTCCAAAGGTTTCCAAACAACCTATTTTTCGTAAAAACCCTCTCTTGAGGAGATCTTTTCAAAATCGTTTTCCAAAAACCCTAAGTGTAGTCTTCGGATTATTCTTAGTTTTTAGGTGACCTAACTCACCTTAATCAAGTTAGGTGGCGACTCCAAATTGTTTTCAAAAGCCCTTTATTCAAACCCAATTTTCAATTCAAACCTAGTCACACTCATTCTTCTAGGAGGTTGAGTTCTAACGAGAGAGTACAACATTTTTTCCGCTTGTGTGAGTATTCCTCAAGTGCAAAAAATATAGGCGCAACACAAACTTTCCTATTTCCAAACTTTCCTAATTCCAAAACTTTCCAAAACTGAAACTTTCCTAATTCGGAACTTTCCTAAATTGGACCTTTCCTAATTCGAAGCTTTCCTAAATTCGATCTTTCTTAAACTCTCGAGTCTTTCATAAGTCTCATCTTTCTTAAGTCTAGGTTTCCTAAACCTCCATCTTTCCAAAACAAGTCTAAATCTTTCCAAGTTCTACTTTTTCAAATCGAAATTCAATCTCTTCAATTCCAAAGTTCCCAATTCCAATTTTCAATCTTCCATTCTAAGTTCAATCTCTCAATTTTCTAATTCAATTTCCTTCTTCAAATCAACTCTTTTCAATCGGACTCTTGTTCGAACTACGACTGACCTGATTCCTCCAAAAGGATACGTAGGTAACCCTCATGGGTGCGGTCACAACTTTTTTTAAATTTCTATTTTCATATTTTTCAAAACTCAAATTCTACAATCTTTTCAAATTTCCAATCAATTTTCAAATTTCCAATTTCAAACCTCTATTTTCAATTCCCAAAATCTTCTTTCCAAATTCAAACTTCTATCTCTTCCTTTTCAAATCAAATCAAATCTCTTTTCAAATCTATTTCTAAATCAACTCTCTTCTATTGCACTTGCATATCATGCATCATGTTAGTTTCTTTTCAAACATTGTTTTTCAAAATGGATAGGATTGAACATTAGTTAGTTAGAGACTCTCATAGGTGAATCTAAGGTAGATTGACATGTAGGTACTGAAATGGTGGGATAGGGTGATAGCTTAGTGCGTCTTCCCTACACGTAACCAACCTCCGAGCCTAGATAATTGTTTTCGAAAGACCAAAAACGGAGTTATTTTTCAAAAAAGGGCTAAATGTTTTCCAAAGGTTGCCAAACAACCTGTTTTCTTAAAAATCCTCTCTTTAGGTGGTATTTTCAAAAATCTTTTTTTCAAAAACCCTAAGTGTAGTTTTTGGATTATGCTTAGTTTTTAGGTGACCTAACTCACCTTAATCAAGTTAGGTGGCGACTCCAAATCTTTTTTAAAAAGCCCTTTATTCAAATTCATTTTCAATTCAAACCTAGTCGCACTCATTCTTCTAGGAGGGTGAGTTCTAACGAGAGAGTACAACATTTTTTTCCGCTTGTGCAAGTATTCCTCGAGTGCAAAAAATCTAGGCGCGACATCTAAAAATGGAAACCTTCTAGAAATATAAACCCATTTCAAAATTCTAACTCTTTTATACTCTTGTCCAAACTACGACTGATCTGATCCTCTTTAAGGAGGTACATAGGCAACTCTTCATGGGGTGCGGTCATAACTCTTTTCAAATTCCCAATTCCATAACCATTTTTCAAACTCAACTCCATCTTTTAAACTCTTTTTCATTTTTTTTTTTAAATTTTTCTAAGTGGATAGCATAAAACATAGGTAACAGGTGAGTCATAGTTAGGCGAGTAAAAGGTAATTAGACATATAGGTACCGCAAGGGCGGGGTAGGGTGATAGTCTTAGGACATCTTTCCTTCACGTAACCAACCCCTGGAGTTAAGAATTTTTATTTCAAAGACCAAAATCGGAGTCAATTTTCAAAAGGGCTTTCCAACATTTTTAGGGTTGTTTACCTTCTAAAACCCTCTAATGAGAATGTTTTTCAAAAACCTTTTCCAAAACCTAAGTTTAACCCTTGGGTTTTACTTGGTGTAGATGACCTAGCATATCTTTAAATATGTTAGGTGGTGGCTCCAAAGACCTTTTCAAAAAGTCGTAATCAATTCTATTTCAAAAATTTGAACCCCGTCGCATTTGTCCTTCTAAGAAGATGAGTTCCAACGACAGAGCACCGTACCATTCCCCCTTGAGCCAAGAGGGTCTGGTGTCCAGAAACGCGGTGAGACAGCTTGGCGACTCCGTTGAGAACACAATTAGAGGGTTAGGCCTATGTTATGTCTAGTCACCCTTTACTCACCTTAAGTTTGCCGGTTATCGTGTATACTTTTATCCACTTTCTAAGCTCTTCACAATTCTAAATTTTTCAAAATCGTGTTTGTTTTGCAAAAAGTCAAACATTGCATTCATTACATGCTCTTGCATTGTTCATAACATCATACTTTATTTTGCATTTAAGTTCCTCAAAAAGTACTAACTCTGTGCATTTGTTTTGCAGGTGGACCTTTGTTCACATTTTAATTTATGTTTATAAACCGCCATGTATGTTATGTAGAATAGGATATATGGGAGTTGTTGGGCTCTTTCCTCCAATTTCCAAAATCACATACACACTTGCATGTGTATCTTCTTGGAATATTGACCTTGGTTACTACCTTCTAGTTAGAAGGAGGAATAGTACATTAACTGTTGGTGGTAGGCAGATGTGTTACCTAACCAATGGTCTTTAGATAGTTCCCCTGCTCGGATGAACAACCTATAATGGCACCACCCTGGGGAGTGGACTTAGGTTTGAAGATCTGGGAGTCTAGCTTTCTAGGAAGCATTAGTAGCCCTCAACCTCATGTTCATATAGCACCCATGCATAGCCGAACCTCTGCTCGATTTAAGGCATATGTTTTTTAAAAACCAAGGAGGAAAGAGTGATCACTTTTCAAATTCCTTACTCCTGCTGTTATTATGCTTACATACGTGGATGCTTTGCTATCAATATCTTGTCATTTATGCTATTAAACTGCTCATGCATATTTAATCATCCTAAAGCAAGAGTTCCAAAGTAACTTAAGCCAGTTGCACTCCATGCATATGATCAACCTCTAAGAGAATGGCATACAAGCCAATCTCAAATATCAACAAGGCGAAACCGAAAACTCAAAAAGTAGTCTAGGTAGATAGGTGGAAAGTCCCATGGAAAATGTTCCCTTCCCCTAAATCTATGTAATTTTAGCTTTCTATCTCAAAAGAAATAAAATTGCTTTTTCTATTTCCCTTCAATGAATGGTTGTGCAGGATGTATGAAAAAGGCACAGATATGGTATCTGCATGCAGGGGCAATCTCCTATCTCCAAAATGAGTTTTAGCATCATGCCTAAATCCCGACAAACAGGGACACCTTTAGGGCATGCATTGCATAAATGCTTCTCAAGGATAAGTACTAACTTTTCTCTTGCTATTTGCCTTTTTTTGTTTTCTTCTCTCTTTCCCCCATTCCACAGGAATTAAAAACACATTCAACTCACCATTGCTCCAAAAGGAAGGAAAGGAAAAGACCAATCATCGTCTGCCACCCGAGAACTGATCATCACAAGGCACTGAGCATTGCTCATGGCTAACGAATCAGACACCACCACTGATAACCCTGTGACCCGAGAGGAGGTCAACGAGATAAGATTAAAGATCGATGA
>CM065385.1:14507500-14512500 GCA_033060915.1 Euryodendron excelsum
TTTCAATTATACTTGTCATTCAATGAAAAGAAATATATGATACTGTGTTAACCATGCAGGGAAATGTCTCTTTAGAGGCCAAAATAGCCAAGAATGATACAAGGTCATTTTGTTTTAAATAACAAAACTATAAAGCTGCTGTTCGAAAACTGCAGGAACTCCGGGACGCAATCAAACCCTAGACGGATGGTGGGCGGCCAAAATAAAGCGACTCCCGTCATTATCATCAAAAGAACCAAATAAGGGAGAAGGATCAGCCTGGTCACTAATAGCCGCTTCAGAGCCTAAAGGCTCTGCCACCTCAATAGACTAAAGGACAACTGTATGAACCCGATGTAACCGCTTCTGTGAAAAGCACATGGATTGTCCTCACTGCACAAAGCCTTAGCTAGCTGCGCCCTCAAGGACTCAATCTCCACCTCACTGGCCTGCAACTGTGTCATCGCCTTTCTTAACAAGGTGTTAGAATGCCTCCGATGATGGCGCTCCTGAACAGTCATAACTGCAAGGAATTCGGTGTACCCTACAGTGGGCCCTGGAGCCTCAAAAAGCAGATCATGGAACCCGCCATCCCTGAGTACATACCTCATAAACCAGCTCCTGTAAAGTTTGGCTATCTTTGGTTCTTTTGGGACAGGACCTTGTATGTCATCATGAGAAGTCAGGGTGCGCCATATGGTTACCATCTCTTTCACCAGCTCGGTCGAGATCACAGTGTCAAAGAATAGATCGAACTTATTGGTGACCCCTGTGTGTGGAATATCCTGTGACAATGCTAGTTGGCGGAGAACTCTGATTCCAAAGAAAGGAGCAACTCCCCGCAAACACATTGTTGGAACAAAGATCCTATCTAAAGTTTGTACCCTCAAAGGATCCCGGTTACACAAACCCACAAACCACATGACATCTCCAGCACGTCCTTCTTGGAGAAAAGTTCTCCAATCCTCGGGGGCATTAGGAAAACCCTCATCCGCCATGACAGACTACTGAGCCTCTACAAAAGCACAGATATGATCCACCGTGGGATACCAAACTAGCCAAGGCAAATGTTACGGGAACAAATGGTAAACCATCCACAACTAGAAAAAAGCCACACAGCCTTAAAAATTGAAATTTGTACCCCACTGTAAATGAGTGAAACTAAAATAAGTGTCACTTATGACCATCGGGGCATAAGACCATCCTTGCCGGATCTGGGAAAGCAAAGTGCTCAACCTCCCATCAATCGAACCATCCTCCCTAGGAAAAACTAGGATCCCAAGTAGAAGCAAAGCAAGAGCATTCATCCTAAAGCAGAGCTAGTGGCCTGGAGTATGCCAAATCCCTGAGAAAGCTTCCCCACTGTGAATGAACTCAAATCGGGAAAGCAAGAATTCAATAGGAATTAAGGGAAACTCGGGAATGAAGTTTGAACCCAAAGCAGGACGTACTATGCCCAACTGAGATGAGACAGGAGAAAAGAAACCTCCATAGAAAATTGGAGCTATCAGTTGTGAAAGACCTTTCGCCAAACCTAGCAAACAATCATACTCGTGTGGGGTAGGGGTCATCTCACATTCTCCAAATCGGAAAAGGCTCAGACTAGGGCACCAAAATGGAAGGATTGCCTCAATCAGCCCAGGCACTAAATGCACTATGAGCAGGGATGCAATATGACCAAAGCTCCGATGGAAGATATCTTGCTTTTCAAGAGTATACCCATCACACCAAACCCTCAAACGAGCTATGACACATTGGTGTGCTGTAGCGGGCACCCAAAAATAAAACCTATACCCCAAAAAACAAATATGTAGTAGTGCGAGTAAGGATTGTTCCCATGGAGAGTGTCTAGCCTAGTCTTATGCTATGTGAACAAGGATGGGGGGTTTGGGTATAATGGAAACTATTTTAACAACTACAAAACAATTCAGATTAAAATATTGAAATAAATCAAAAGAACAAACCTTGGTCTAAGTCAACATCCACCATTCGAATTTTACAACTAATCATAGATGCAAGCATATCAATTCACACATTGAATATTCACTATCGAAATTGTCTTCCTATCTCTCCTTAGTTATAGTTAATGATAAAACAAGCGATTTCATCAACTCTAACTATTAAACAACCCAAGATAAGCACCCAAGATAATCTAGTAGCTGCCTTAAGAATTAGAGAGATCAGTGAAACTAAACAACACAAGCATAAGTGGTTGCATTTAATTTAGTCGAGCGTTCTTCCTAAGTTCTAATAATTCCTAATGCAGTGAATCATTAAATCATAGTTGCTTCGCAAATTAGAGGAATCAAACAATTACGGATTTGATATCTAATCCGGCAGTAGATTGCAACAAATAATAAACTAGTAGGCCTCCTAGTAATTAAACAAGATAATCACGAAAATAGGTACAGAAGAACATCCAATACTCAAAGCAAAAATCGAATAATGAAAACAAATTAGATCTCACAATTTATTATTAATTCTGAGGCTTCCGTTTCCTCCGACCAAGATTCAAAGTTTAGCCACGTAGGGCCATGAAGAAAACTCAAAGAAGAAGCTAAAGAAGAAGAAAGAAACGTATGTTTTCTGCTACTTTTTCCTCCTAGAATACTATGAAAAGCGCTAACCCTAAAAACAAAACAATCCCAGCTTTTATAGGCTTTTGAAAATCTACAGATGCGTAAAGCCGTTTGAACACCCTTACTATTGTTCAAACACATCGGACCACTGTTTGAACGGTGTGTCGAATGCACTTCGAACAGAAAAATTACTGTCTGTATTTTTCAAACATACTTCAAACCTGAATTTGGCATGAACCCATTTGATGTACTATTCGAACGCACTCTGGGACTGTTCGAACACGCCTTCGAACGCTACTTGCAATTTAGCATGAATTTGGCCCTTTTAAGCTAGGATTATCTTCCTTGGCGTTTTATAACACCCTAAATCAAAATATATGAATAATGAGTATTTTTAGGCACCAAATAAGTATAAAAGACTAAACATTAAGGGAAAAAAATATGACATTTGCATTCTCATCAAATTCCCCCACACTTAAGTTTTGCTCGTCCTCGGGTAAAACTCAAATTTACTTTCCCAAAACATCAAAGTTGCAACAAAGAACAACCAAACTCTTCAAAACTCATAACATATCATGAACAAACATTTTTAAACAACTCACAATTACTTAGCAAGCATTTCTACTCGATGATGGAGTAAACTGAATATGTAGACCCTCACAGAAATAAACACTCGACTCTCATGTGTTTAAAGGGTATGTATATCGCTCAAATTCATTCCAATGGAAATAATCTACCATAGGCTTACATATTTTCTCATTCTCCACCACTAGGATCACATACATAACACGAATCATAAGGACTTTTCAAGGGTTATAACGGAGTTTAGGATCAAGGTGGGAAATATTTGGGAATGTAGCTCAAAAGTCATCGAAACTAGTGGAGCAAAAATGAATCAACTCAAGTTCGAATATATAAGACATGTAAAACCAATCACTCCATTCAACAGCTTCTGTCTTTGTATATATCCCATATAATAGACCCATTTCCTAGAATTTTAGGAGGGATTATGAACATGGACAGTTTGTAACATTAAAAGTAATTTCCTCCATCACTTCCCTTCTCTTTTTTTTTCTTTTTTCAAAATTACATCAACAAGGGAACTCACAAATTGAGAATGAAAACATGTTCCATTTCACCAGCTATAGCCCTACCACAAATCCAAACACCCCCACACTTATTTCTCGCACACCCATACGTATCATAATGATGAAAAATGCTCCATTAGCTCTACTGCTTGGGTAAAGGCATTGTTTTTTTTTTTTTTTCCGGGTTTAAAGCTTGTAATGGGGGTTCACAATAAACAAAAAAAAAAAAAAAAACAACACATAAAGCTCAAAGGGATTCACAAAGAGAAAAATTAATTACAAGGTAGGCTATTTGGCTTATGTAGCTTATGACAAAGAGGGCCCTAATCATGTTCATGCATGCATGTTTCAATATGACCTCGAAGAGAATCAAGGCAAGTTCTAGGGAAACAAATCTATGGAAGAATATCTCACATGAAAGAAAATAGTGACTGATATGGATGTGTTAGTCTGAAGGCTCAAATTCTCACCGGCTTTTGTCTACCAAATTTAGTTACTCCAATCGCAAGTAAAATAACTAGACTAATTAATTTTAAGTTGGAAGATTACTTATTCAATCATGTTATGAATTCTTCAAGCTTAATTGAATCTTGTTCACGGCATACACAACCAAAAATTGTTGAAAACCACAAAAACAAAAACAAAAACAAAAATGTTTTTTTTTTCAAAACAAATTAAAATACGAAAACACAACCTAAATCCCCTCCCCCACACTTAAAACTTACATTGTCCCCAATGCACAGAAAGGGCAGAAATAACCAATATATAAATGTGAAAATAAGAAAAGAAAAACGAACTTCTCTTGGGTTGCCTCCCAAGCAGCACCTTTGTTTATTGTCGTGGGCTCGACTCAATGCTTCCTTCTTCAATCAGTATAAATCGGGTCCTCAAGGTCCATTTTTTCCACATTCTCTACTTGGGAACCTTCATGGAAATGCTTAAGTCGATGGCCATTCACCTTGAACACTTTGGAAGTGGCTAAGCTTTGACTCTCAACTGCACCATGAGGAAAAACATTAGTAACGACAAAAGATCCAATCCAACGAGAACGCAACTTACCCAGAAACAAACGAAGCCATGAAATGGTATAGAAAGACTTTTTGACCAACTTTAAACTCCTTCCTAGAGATCATCTTATCATGAAAAGCCTTCATCTTTTCCTTGTAAATCCTTGCACTCTCATACACATCATTGTGAATTTCCTCTAACTCTTGGAGTTGCAACTTTCTATGTTCTCCACTCTCATCTATCTTCATGTTGAAACTCTTGATCTTATCTCTTTAAGCCTTAGATAAACCAGGAGGTAGTATGTTAGTAACCAAATAATTTACAATATTTGGATACCAAGCTAATG